>CM021109.1:161858222-161873820 GCA_007115665.2 Sequoiadendron giganteum
GGAGGTGGAAGGGAGAGGGGAAGGAGGGGAGAGAGAATTAGGAGGGAGAAGGGAGAGGGGAGGAAGGGAAGAAGGACAGAGAGAGAGAGGGGAAGAAGGGTCTGAGAGAGGGAGAGAGAATTAGGGGGGGAAGGGAGAGGAGAAGAGGGGAAGAGGACATATGCTACTTGACATTAGATATTCTCTTACACATGCAATAACACAACTAACACATGACATAATGTGCCACATTAAGTGGAATTCCTTTTTCCATGTGGACATATAAATAATACAAAATAAATAACAAATTTGAGAATTAATATTTACAAGGTGTATGAAACTTAATCCATACATATTCATGAGTGAATCTTATATGAAGGGAATTTAGATAAAGGTATGATAATAACTCAATGACAATCCTATGCTAGATTAAACCTTGATTTTGGTGAGTTAAAGTAGGAAAGCCCAATGCATAGACACAAACCCCCTATTTATGAGAGGTTAGAATTATAAAATATTATTGAATATGCAATATCTTAAAATGAAAAAATGGATACATATTGACTATGATGAGGGTGATCCCAAAATACTGGTTTACAATTTTTGGTCAAACTAGACTCTGAAATATTTTTTTCTCACTAAATCTTCACTTTCGAGCACCTATAGTGGCTAAACCATGAGGAATTTGAAGATGATGCAAACTAGTGATTTGCGACATTTAAACTATAGATTCTAAATATATTATTTTTTAAAAATTTGGAATCAGATTGCACTTCTTTTTCCATCTCCTTCGAAAACTAGTTTTTTTCAGTAAACAACATTTTTAAGGAGTGATGCTCACCGTATACAACAAATTTTTTTCTATGAAGGATAAAATTCTTATTTTTTTCAAATTTAGATTTGTAACTGTGATATCTAGTGCTTCCAATTGGTCTCATAGTGTTTTATTGAATATTTTTTCCTTAATCAAGTTTCAAAGTCAAGCCAATTACAATTTAGACATAGGCGGACCGTTTACAACGTAATTTTTTTTGTATGTATCGATTTTTTTTTTTTGTTGGATCAAGGAATTCAATATCTAGTGCACTCATTTTTATTTTTTTGATAATCTACTATTTTTCCACATGTGTAGAACAAAGAGCTTGATTTTCGGTGAAAAACCTTGTTTAATAAAACTAAAAAAAAAAAACATAATAAAACCAAAACATATTCAAATTATATTCGTTAGATAGCTCGTTCTGAGGACTACCATCATCCAATTGGGTCTATTAAGTCTCCTCCATTTTCATCCTCAACCCGAGCTTCAAAGTGCAAAATTCTGGACTTTTTTGGTGCCTGAGGGGGAGAAGGGGGAAAAGGGGGGTTCAAGTGAACCCCCTTTCCTTTACCATTTTATTTTATTTTTTTGAATGTGAAATGAGGGGCTAGCATTTAATGGGTTTGCTCAAACCAAATAGATTTTTCGAACCCCAAAAAGTAATTTTTTTTTGCATTGAGTCATTTTTGCAATTTTTCCTTCCTCACTCGAATTGTAAACCACTTTTGTGGGTTTACCCATGAACATATAAAGGGTTCTAAAATCTTACAGTATATTAAAAGTATAAGTTAAAGTAGCATAAGTTTGAGATGATAAATATCACTACATAGAACACAGATCCTTATGGAAGGATGTTTCCTACATCAGTAAACTCAATAATAGATTAAATAACAATGAATTATTCTTACCTTAATATCATACTTGATGAATTAGCTTATGAGGAAAGGTATGCATAAAGAAGTAAAAAATCATGGCCCATGAGTTGAATGATTAGAGCTAAAATAATTGGAGGATAAATTTTGCATATGAAAGAAATAAAATCAAAAGGATAAGTTAACTCGTATAAAATAACTTGATATGCATTTTCATCGCACAAATGGATTAGATAGAAAGATTAAAGAAAAAGTCACCAATTTAAATAAGATTAATTATGAAAAGGGGTATCTCAAGAATTGAGATATAAAAATAATATGTAGCCTTGAGCATGAGGAGAAAACACACAAAAATTCCAAATAAGCTTTCTTAAAGAATTATTTGCTTGAGCTTGAAACAATGTGAAACAAAGAAAATAGGTAGGGCTCTCTTTTCACTTCCAAGGTTTTGGACCTAAAAGGGGACAGGCTATTTTCTCTATTTCACTCAAGAACAACCCTTGAGATTCCAATGCAAAGGAGATTGAATTCTGACAAAGGGTGTGTTCTAGGGGATGAAATGATGTAAAATGAGGGGTTCACCACCAAGTGTAAACTTGGAAAAGAGAATGCTTGAAAAATACATTGTAGTATGTAGAATGACTTAGAAATGTAAGCAAATAGCAACAAAAAACTATAAAATTGGAGATGTGCACTTGGGAAATTGGAGAAGGAAGAATGGAGGTCTGAAATCCTAAAAAAATCACTGTTGAAGCCAATTGGGACTCATTCTCCAAGCTAGTTGAATCAGTCCAATCTCAAGAAAACTATGCCGAAATAGGTTTTAGACAAAAGGGTACTCAGATATGCAAAAAAAATTGACAGACAGGTATAGTGGGACTGATTCACCAATAGTGGTGAATCAGTCCACTTTTGGATTTCTAAAAATTCAAAGTTGGATTTTGTAGCCCTCAGTCAGCTCCGTTGTTCTTGATTTTGGTCCGAGTCAAAAACTACTAAATTCAACTTGTAGGTCTTCTCCAAGCTCCTCCAAGGTTTGTTCACAATCTTGACAACTTTGAATTGCTTTGACAACTTGATGAAAACTTTTCCAATCTTTCCATTTGATAAACTTGCAATCTCGACTTGCAAATCACATACAAAGAGATGGAAAAATGGTTGTGGGGTTAGAGAATGGGGGTTTGCCTTGGTCAAACCCCTTGTTGGTAATTAAACCTTGGAATATAAATTAAATGTAAAGGAGAGTGATGAATGAATAAAAGGTGATGTTGCAACTCACCAAACCCTTGCAATGAAGTGTTGCAATTATGCTTGAAATGGCCACAATGGATGTGGTTCTTGATTCTTGCTTGATGAAGATAGATCTTGAATGTAAAGCTTTCTTGGATCATGAACTCTAGACCACAATTGTAAGCACAATAAAAAACATGAATAATGTGATCTTTGACATGATGATTGATGCTTGAAGAATTCTCTTGAATACTTAATAATCTACCCTTGAAATATTTGAATGCTTTTGCTCTAATAAATGCTTGAATGCTTTAGGAATGCTAGGATGATAGAATTTCTAGGATTGAAATGAGTGAAAGAACCTTGTGTTTATACCCAATTATGCAAGAATTCCCAAAATTACAACACTACAAGTCGACATTGGATCTTGGAGAATAAAATGCAGCTAAAGATTTAAATTAAATTCGATTTTTGAGTAAAGGGGGACTAATTCACCACTTTGAGTGAATGGGTCCCAACTAAGGGGACTCATTCGCCCAGAATGGAGAATGAGTCCCACCTTAGGAATTTGTGGTGGGTTTTCAGGGATTTGATGTTTAAATGCCATTTGTTAGGATTATCCTAAAAAATACACTAAAATAAGGCTTGTGGATGCAAAAGGGGGCCAATTAAATAATAAGAGAGCCCAATTATCAATGAAAATCCTAGAGGAATGTGAAAGTGTGTTACAACACTTTACAACACACCAAATAAGGCAAGGCTAAGATAAATTATGATTTTAGAAATAAAGTTAATTATGCGTAGAAATCCTAGAAAGATGTGAAAGTGTGTTACAACACTTTACAACACCTTTACAAGGCATAATTAAAGTAAATTAGTTTACAAGGGCCCAAGACATAATGTGAATGTGTTATCCACATTACAACACTAAATCAAGGGAAAATTGCTCCAAAATCCACAAGAAGGAGCTAAACAAGCATGAAAAAGGTTAAGGACCCTTTTTTCGATGTTACATTTAGCCCCCACTTTAGTGAGAGGATGAACCTACTTCAAACACACACTAAAGTAGATAAACACGCATCAAGGGAGGGTTCCAATGTATTCATGCTAGTAAGATGAGATGACAATGATCAAGAGGGATGATCAAGCCCCTAGAATTGAGATCCCATGGAAAACTAACATAAACACAAAGAAAGACACATGAAAATGATATAAAGAGCAGCGATAAGGCCAATTGTACAATGCCAAAGATGAGAAAGGAAATAAAGGAGAAATTCAGAAGAAGCTTCGATCATTTTTCCAACGTGATGTGGATCATATCTAAGTTATTTTTCTAAGAAAAATTAATACTCACTTTGAGGCGATGGAACTCATGGTTGTCTGTCAGGTGAGAAGTCCTAGAAGGGTGAGAAACATACACTCATGGTTGGTATGTACTTACACACATGTGAGTGGCTATGGGGAAATTCATTTCGCTGGTTGGGCTTCCCACTCAAACCATACCAAAGTTATACCTGTTGATAACTTTAATAAGGTGCCACATGAAAAAAAAGTGATTTGGTTATCGTGCTTCATGAGACAAGCAAAACTTCATATGCTTGGAGGTCATGAACAAACTAGATGGATCCATAGGAATGCAAGCTGTGTTATGCAAGGTGTCCATAAATGCAATGTGTAGAAATGTTCAAAGAGTCTTGCTTAGTTCACGCAAGGTCTTTAACTTAGGGAACATTATGTCTAATGTCTCCAAGAGAGGACCAATCAAAGAATAGAAGATTCACAACTTAGGGGATGCAATGTGTTGCATTAGGCCACTAAGAGGAATATAATATGCTAAGAGAGATCACACTCATGAAAGACATCACACCCAATGTCATCCACAAAATGAAAAAATGCATCATATGAAGCAAGAAGGCTGCACTAAGAACCATGAAAAGGAAAAATGCAAAATAAATAATGCCAATGTATGCCCCCACTTTAAAGAAATTGCTAAACACCATGTTGTGAGCAATTAATTTAAAGTAGAAAATGAAAAATGCTAACAAGAAGAAAGACATGAGATCCAACTTGGAAAGCCCTATGCCAAGTCATATATTTTTGAGTAAGGCTGCATCATGCGAGAGAGAAAGAAAAGAAAGGGGTTTCCCCCAAAATGAAAACACCAAACACACAAGGGATCTATGGATTTGGGGTCAGTATGTTCTTTGCTACAATGTTTTGTAAGGAGAGCTCAAAACTGGCATCATCCCCCAAATACACATAGAACTAGAAGAAAGACACAAAGAGAGCCAAAACAAAGAAAAACCTCTTGGGTCAACATGCAAGAGACATAGGGTGTCTCGACACCTTGCGTCATCCCCAAAAGGAAAACACAAGAAAAAGAGAGATGAAATGAAAAGGAAAAAGAAAAGAAATCCTTTTAGTTCAACATGAAGGAGACATGAATGTCTCAATGCCTTGCGTCATCCCCAAAAGGAAAACACAAGAAAAAAAAAAAGAAGTGAAAGCGATTCACAAAATAAAGAAGAATGAAGGTAAAAATAGAGGAATGTCACAAAGAGAGAGAAAACATAAATTTGTGGGGGAGGGTAAACCCACAAAAGTGGTTTAGAATTCAAATGAGGAAGGAAAACTTGAAAAAAATAACCCCATGGCAAAATTTTGCATTTTGGGGGTTCAAATGAACTCAATGGTTCGAACGGACCAAAAAATGGTTCGCTCAAACCAAGGTTCGAGTGAACCCATTAATTGCATGCATAGACAACATTCGAATGAAAAACCCTTTTGAGAAGGGGGTTAGGTCAAACCCCCCTAGTTCGAGCGAACCCCCCATTTCCCCGATGTTTGACAAAATTCACAAAAAAACCTAATTTTTTGCACTTCAGAGCTCGGTTTGAATATGAAAATGTTAGAGAATTCACAAACTGAACTGGAATTAGGTAGTCCTCAAAATGAGCTATCCAATGAATATAATTTTGATATGTTTTGGTTTTATTATGTATTTGTTTTCTTAGTTTTATTAAATATAGGTTTTTCACTGAAAATGAAGGTCGTTGTTTTGCACATGTGGAAAAATAGTAGATTATCAAAAAATAAATTGAAAAAATGTGAGTGCACCAAATATTGAAGTCCTTGATCCAAGAAAAAAAATAAAATAGAATTTTGATATATAAAAAAAAAGTTACGTGTTATACGGTCGCGCTATGTCTGAATTGTAATTGGTTTGACTTCAAAACTTGATTAAAGAAAAAATATTCATTAAAAAACTATCTAACAAAATGGAAGCACTAGATATTGGAGTTATAAATCTAAATTCGAAAGAATTAGAACTTTATCCTTCATGGAAAAAAAGTTATACATTATACAGTGTTCGTTACTTTTTAAAAATGTTCTTTTCTATAAATAACCAATTTTCGTGGGGGAAAAAGAATTGCAATCCGATTCCAAAAAATTTGAAAAAAATATTTTTAGAATCTAGAGACAAAATGTGATGAGACTCTAGTTTGCATCATTTTCAAATTTGTCACGGTTTAGCCGCTATAGGTGATCGAATGTGAAGATTTAGTTAAAAATAATAATTTTAGTGTCTAGTTTGGCCAAAAATTGTAAACCACTATTGTGGGATCACCTGGGATCACATCATGCACACACAATCACACAAAATAAAAATAAAAATGAAAAAAAAATGATGCAAAATACTAGTAAGGTAAAAGTGAGTCAACCTATGAGCAAGTCATCCGCCTCCCAATCATGTTCTATGTATATCGAAGGTAGGCGACTAGCCAAAGGGACAAGAGCAAGTGTTGAACCAGGTTCAAAAGATTTGTCATTTAAGCTCATGGAAGAGGTAAACAATGTGTTCAGCTCATTATGCACCTCTTCATCAATTTTGGCATCCTCATCATCATCATCTAAGTTAATCACAACAAGAGGTTGAAGGATAATATCCATAAAAGAGTTCAACTCTTATTGTGGAGGATGCATGGAAATTTCTTGCTATGATTGGGGAGGGAGAACACCATGCGTTGCTTTAGTCAAGTTTGGATCTTGATTTTCTTTTAACTCATCATGGAACTTACGAGCAAGGAAACGACGCCTATGTCTACACTCCCTAGCACCTCTATTCTGTTTTGTTTTATTTTCAAGCTGCATAGGAATGGGTTGATCAACCATAGGTTGCTTTTCTTCCCTAGGGGGAGGAACATAAGGAACCATGGGGGGTCAACCTCTTTCTCTTTGACTTTGTAAACTTCTTTTATTCATGGAGGTGTGAAGAGGTTGGTTTCATTGTTTCTTGGTCGCTTGTAAGAGGTTGGTAAGGTTTTTGTTTTAGGTTGGTCTTGGTTGTTTTGATCTTTTTTAGATTCAAGCATGGTTTCATCAAGGATGGTAGGCTTAGAGGTGGATGGGGACATGTTTCGAAGAGATAACTCTATTATCTTCTTTGCCTTGACCTTTTGGTAGGACAAGAAAAATAAGTCTTCTCTTGGCTTGATAGGTTCCATGAGCTCGAGCCAAAAGGAATCTAGGGAAAAATTTCCTTTAGATGACAAGGGGTTAAAGCCACTATGGTGAATAGTAAATATCTCATTGTGGGTATGTGCAGGATCATAATGGGCCAAAACGTGGCGATATCTAAGTGATACGATGGCCCATGTGGCTGACGACTTTTTTTTTTACCCAAAATTAATGAAACAAAAAGGGTTTTTAAAGGAGATTCTCAGCTTTCCACCAATATAAATTGTGCTTTACTTTGAATTTAATAAATAATTATTATTCATTTTCTATTTGAATTATGACTAAAGTCTTGATTGATAGGCTGATTGAAAAAAATCTATAGCTTTCAAATGGTATCACATTTTTTGAATCCAAAACATGCATCATATTCTATGCTTCACATACTATAGGATTAAAACAAAAATTGAATTTCATGAAGTTTTGACCAAGTTAAGGTGGTCAGACATATGATTTTTTATATTTTTTAAAAGTTGTAATAAAAGAATTCATAATTAATTATTTACTCAGAAAAAATTACAAAAAAATATGCATCACATTGGGACATGAGTCCCCTACTTATATATAAAATATTATAAAAAATATTATCATTTTATTGTGGTTAGGGTGGTCAGACAGACACCTACTTCTTATTTTTTCCCTAAAATTTAAGTACTACTGCATTGAAATTTCAAATTTTCACCAAATAGATTTAAAAAAATAAAAATAAACCTAGTAGTTTAGAAACTACATTAAATTTTCTATAGATTCTATTCTTACATATGGGCTGATGCAAGAAGTTGGGTCCACAAAAAGCTCAAAAAGTGGAAGTGTTTTTGCTGTTTTTCAGAATTTGTCACACTTGAACTGAAAATTTGAGGCACTTACACAATGAATTTTTTAAAAAGTCAGTAATATGAAATTTAGAGATTTGAATCTAGTTTATAAATATGTAAATTATTCAAATACTCAGATTGTAGAAACTAAATTTTGATAAAGATCTATAAAAACCACTTTTTGAAAGTCCCTGTTTTTTTACCATACCATGCACGTGTACAGACAACACTTTTTGAATCAAATAAAAGTATTTTACTAATTCCTTTTGGGGAAAGAGAGCTAACAACATGAAGATTGATGAGGAATTCTTTTTGTAATTTTTTGTTGAATATTTTTTTTATTATTTAATTTTTATTGGCCTTAATTGTTGTTTTTAAAAATCAACGTGTACGGACAGCATAATTTGACCTAAACTAAACTTTTTTTGAATTTTTTTTTTCATTGTGTAAAGAATTGTCTAAAGATTGATGTCATATAATTATTTTTCTAAAAACTTTAACCAAAAAAAAGTTATTAAAAAAAAAAAAAAGTCTGATCTTTCAAGTTTAATGACTAGTTTGCTTTGAAATTAATTAAAAAATAGAAAATATAATCCAATCTTAATAAAAATTATATATATAAAAACTAGACATTATGTTTTGTAATGGGTTTTAATTTTATAGATTGATTCAGAAAAAAAATTAATCAACCATATTGTCAAAGTTGAACATTCTTCTTCAATTTAGTGTTTTAGTTGCAGGTCAAAGGCTAAGGCTCGGATTGCCAAAGCTTTCCCGAACCTAAAACCAAGTCTCCAGGCGGGTTGGGAAATAATTTTTTTAATAACGCATACGCGTTATGGAAACAAAACGCGTACGCGCTTCATAATGCATATGCGTTATTTTTTTACCTGTTGGGTAAAGGTAACGCGTACGCGTTACGAAACGCATACGCGTTCCTTTTTAAAAATGCGTACGCGTTATGAAACGCGTATGCATTCCTTTTTAAGAATGCGTACGCGTTTCATAACGTGTACGTGTTTCTAATATATCCGTTTATCCTAATTTGACATTTTCTGATACAGTACGGTTTTCCTGCAACATTCTTTTTCTGCAGTACGACCTGCAAGTTCGATTTTCTGCATTTTTTATTACAAATTTGTCTTGTGCAGGGCATATTCTATTGCAAATTGGTTGAAAAGTCAAGTGCAGGTTGAATTTTCTGAAGTGGAATCAAGTACAAGAATAATTTACAAGAAGATTCAAAAAAAAGTTTTTGGATGTATTCATGATATTTTTGTGTACTTCAAAGTTCAAAGAAGAAAGGATCTTCATAGTACAGAGTGTTATTTGAATATTTGAAGGAGATAAAAATTTGAAAATTGGTTACAAGTAAATCATTTGTTTTTTCATCAAAAAGGGTTTTGTAACCATGGGATCAAAACAAAGACAAAGAAAAAAGTGTAGAATGTCAATGACACCCGAAGAAATTCAAGCAAATAAAGATATGGAGGCAAAAAGACAAAAAGATAGAAGAGAAAGAATTCGTCAAATGAAAAATTTGGAAGCATCTACTTCAATGAATGTTGAAGAGAAAGTCATGAATGATGAAATGAATGTAGATGATGCAAATGTGGAGATGGTGAATATAGAAGAAAATACAATTATGGAGAGAAACTCAACTATGTCTTCAACTACAACTTTGAATGATATGGAAACAGTACATATGCAAACAGCTTCGAGTATGTCTTCAAATCCACCTCCCAATGATATGGAAAATGCACCTATTCAAACAATCTCTCCAAGTATTCTTTCAAACACAAGTCTTGATAATATTGATTTTGCTTGTTTAGATGAAGCTGGATACACCATTGATGATATCAATAATTATAGGGTTGAAAGAATGCAAAAACAAAAAAATTATGAAAATATATCTTATGAGAATACAAATGCTAATCAAATCTCTCATATTGATGAAAATGAGAATGAAATATTTTTTACTTTTGAAAATGAAAATGGAACCCCTTATGTGAATGAAAATGAAACCCCTTGTATGGATGAAGATGAAAATGTTTTTTTTACAATTGAAAAAGATGTGTTAGATAACCTTCATGGTAAAGTTTCTTGGAGACAAATTAGAACTTATGGAAATAAAATATATAAAATGTTTTTTTATAGAAAGAAATTAGGATTCCAGTGTCAACTCATGGTGCAATTGATGAGAATGTGGAAAATGAGAAAAGTGATGAAAAAATTAGGTATTTTTGTAAAACCAAAAAAGAAAGATGATTCAGTAGAACAAGTCATTTCTAGTGTTGCTAATTCTATTGATTTTATAGGTAAGAAAAGTCGATCCAAAGATAAAAATGCGGCTCGTCGTGCAATAACAACTGCTTTAGTTGATAAAGCAACTTCAAATAAAAGAATGTTAAGTAGGATTAGTAAATGTATAAAAGCAAATCCCAAAACTTTGATTAGAGCTACTAAAAGAAGAGAAAATATTGAAAATGATTCAATCAATCAATGTTGGAGTTTTAGTAGTAGACTCCCAAGATCAGACATGAAATTAACTAATGAAATTAAATCTTTAATCAATAAATTTTGGCATGATAATACAAGAGTATCACCTAACATTAGAGATGTCTTAAAATTAAGGGTGGGTTCCAAAATTTGTGTACCTCATCCAAAGCATCTCTTAGATATGACTCAAACTGAATTATATAAAAAAAATTTAGATGCTTCAATCTTACCATTGAATATTAAAATAAGTCAAAGATCATTCAAAAGTGTAAACCTTGGTATGTTAGAATTAATAAGCAATGAATCTCTTGTTGTTGTAAGACTCATGTACAATTTCGTTATTATTATGATAGTTTTCGATATATACGATGCACTTTGCATGTTAACCAAATTATGCAGGACATTTGTGGTATTAATATGCCACCTAAAAGAATCAAAGATTTTATATCAGATTTGTTTTCTGAACCCTCTAACGGAAACTTATTTTATTTAAAATCATGTATTTCTAGAGAATGTGATAGATGTGCTAACTTTTCATTATTAGGTGAATGTATGCATGAAAGTAGTTTAAATGAATTTGGACAACAATTAGTAGATGTAAAAAGATTCAAAAATGTTGAGTATTCTTTAAAAGATGGAAAAACTGGAAAACGTTGTGAGCTAATTATGGAAAAAAATACTGTGCATGCATTTATTAAGGAATTTAAAGATAAGATTGTACCTAAATATGTTCAACACTCTCAGTATGCTCATTGGCTTTATAATCAATTTCGTTTATGTAAAAACACATTCCCAATTGGAACTATATTGTCGGTTGTTGAGTTTGCTGAAAATTATACTCTTGCTCCACAAGAAGAAATTCAATCACAGTATTATAATTTAGTGCAAGTATCTATTTTTGTTCATATTGTTTATAGACATGCAGATGATAGTAGAGAAGATAATAGAAATTTTTTGAGAGAGTACCATTTTTATGTAAGTGATAATCGATTACATTCATCTGAGTTTGTTCAATATTGTTTTGATATATTTTACAAAAAAATAAAAGAAAGAGGAATTCAATTGCTAGAACATCTCATATGGTCAGATAATTGCACGGGTCAATTCAAAAATGCTAGGATGTTTTATTGGTTATGTAGAGTTCATAAGGAAAATAATATCCAGCACATATGGAGTTTTTTTGAAGCCGGTCATGGTAAGGGAGAACACGATGGAGCAGGTGCATGTGTGAAAAAAGCTCTTGCTAGAGAGCAACTAAAATTTGAGGATGCTGCAAAATTTAGAGATGCACATGCAATTGTAGATTGGTGCAATACCAAATTATCTACAAGAGTAAGTGAGAGCTCAATAATTCACCGCTTCTTTTGGTTAGTTGAAGAAAATGATATTTGTTCTCGACAAGATTGTGAAACAATTAATGGACCTGCAAAATGGCATTCATTTAAGAGTTCGAATGCAAACACATGGACAATATGGACAAGGGAGTTGGCATGCTTTTGTCAATTTTGTATTGCAGGTGATTGGGAGGCTTGTGAAAATATGGAATGGGTTGAACAATGGCAACAAAGAGACTTAACACCTACATCGACACATGTTCAACATGGAACAATAATTGAAGATAATCAAGCGTTCGCATCCGATGATTATGACCGTGTTTCTGATCTTGTACAAGAAGGTACATTATTTATTGAGATGAATTTTATATGTATGCATGTTTATATACATGAATTAAATATAAGTCGTGCTCTTTATTGAATTTTTTATCTATTTTTGTAGGACATGTGTATGCTATTGTTGAACTCGAGGGGAATGAAGAGGAGACAGAGTACTGGTTGGCTAGATGTGTTGAGAGAAAATATAAGTTGGTACATCCTAGAGTGGATGATGATAACTTTGAGTATCCAACTGGTTCAGTCGTTGTTGTTGGCACCTAGCTTCAAAAATATTTGATAAGAAAGAATGGCTTGCCTGCATTTGAAGATTATGAAAGACACAAGAAGATTATACATTATTCACATTTGATTTTGGCAACCAATATAAAACTAGTTAGATATCACGGGAGGCCTACTAATAAAGTTTTATGGACACTTTCAATGGATGATCATGAGACAATCATAGATGCATTACAAAAAAGAGAGGATGTGGATGGTACAATAGAGTAAATAAATATTGGTAAGTATATCTAATTGTATGTATATATTTAATTGATATATATATTTGTCTTTAAATTCATTTCCTTATTAAAGTTTTATATCATTTTTTGTTTCAGGTCTCCCTTGATACAAAAAAGAGAGGAGATGCACTCTTATTACAATGGAATTCGAATCTACAAACAGGTAACTATATATAGTTGTAGATACATTTAGTTGAGAGTATAAATATAAAACTAAATTTAACTCATTGTCATTTTATAAAAAGTTTATAATTTATTTCATATCCCCTTAAGCCATCCTCGTATGTGCCATTAATCCATCTGCTTGCATCCCCTTTAAGTCTCTATTAATTCCCCTTAATTCATTCTATTAGGACCCCTTAATCCATATCCTTGTATATCTATCCTTAATCCATCCTCTTGCATCCCCTTAAGTCACTCTCTCAACACCCCTTAAGACATCCCCTTAGGTCACATGGTTTAGAGTTTAGGGTTTCTAGGGTTCATGAGATGCTTAGAATAACAAATTTATATGGATTAATGGTTTAGGGTTGATCTCCTAGGATTTAGGTCATGTGGTTTAGGGTTTAGGGTTTCTAGGGTTCAAGTGATGCTTAGAATAACAAATTTATATGGATTAATGGTTTAGGGTTGATCTCCTAGGATTTAGGTCATGTGGTTTAGGGTTTAGGGTTTCTAGGGTTCATGTGATGCTTAGAATAACAAATTTATATGGATTAATGGTTTAGCGTTGATCTCCTAGGATTTAGGTAATGTGGTTTAGGGTTTAGGGTTTCTAGGGTTCATGTGATGCTTAGAATAACAAATTTATATGGATTAATGGTTTAGGGTTGATCTCCTAGGATTTAGGTCATGTGGTTTAGGGTTTAGGGTTTCTAGGGTTCATGTGATGCTTAGAATAACAAATTTATATGGATTAATGGTTTAGGGTTGATCTCCTAGGATTTAGGTCAAGTGGTTTAGGGTTTAGGGTTTCTAGGGTTCATGTGATGCTTAGAATAACAAATTTATATGGATTAATGGTTTAGCATTTAGGGTTTAGGGTTTAGGACCCTTAAGTCATATCCTCTTACATGGTTAAGGGTTTAGGGTTTAGGGTTAAGGGTTAAAGATTTAGGACCCTTAAGTCATATCCTCTTACATGTACCCTTATTCCACAATCTTGCATCCCTTAAGTCACTCGCATAATTCCCCTTAAGCCATTCTCATAGGACCCATTAAGCCATACCTTAGGGTTCATGACATGCATCCCATTCATCCATCCTATGGAAAACATCATTTGATTTTTTATGAAATTTATAAGATCCAATTTTTTAACTTTTACTATATATTTACTTAAATGAATCAAAAAAATTATAGAAAAATTATAGAACTACTTACAGTTTACATTAATTATTTTTGCAGGTTCTCATCAAGTTGGTCTACCATGCGATTGTCACTGAAAAATTATTTTATCAAGAGACTATGTAAATATCAATTTTTGGTCTTCACGTAAAAATTGATAAGCTAAATAATTGGATATACATGTGCACACATATATGTTTCATCATGTTGTATAGTTGTATGATTTTCACTTAACTTATTAGTAGCATTTTAAAAATCTCATTCCAATTTTATAGATTATACATTTCATATAATTGTTCAAATATTTTCTAGAATTGGTAAATAGTTAAAATTACGCGAGCTCTTAATTTATTATGAGTATAATCTAAACTATTTAAGGAATATTTAAATTTATCACCTTTAACCATGTGATAAATTATATATTTATGAAATTTGATTGTAGAGATAAGAATTTATATCTAGTGCATGTATTACTTGAAAATTAGATAAAATATCTAGATCTACATATACATATGAGTGCATATAATCATAAAAGTGAACATAACATGATCATAATTGACTGCATATATATATAATCATCACATTAAAGTCATCTGATATAAATAAACAAAAATATGTATATGTCAAGTCCAACACATAAAAGTTTAAATAAAACTAGAGATGTCTGGTCTATTTAAAATTTAAAACCATTTAAGTATCAGGCTGATCAGTCAAATCAAGTCTCCTCTTTGTTCCAGGTCGATTAGATGTACCTACATCATGCTGTAAAAGAGTACAAGTAACTTAAAATTAGATTTAAATTTATTTATAAATTTTGATATAATTAAACATATTTAAACCTGACAAAATATAAACTTTTGGATAAAAAAAATAAATTAATTAAATATCTAGTAAATACAATAAAAATGATTTTTAAGACATGAATAATTTACCATATGATCATGTGGATCTATTGGAACATTTTGTTCAACGGGTAGCATAACTGTCACTTGAGAAGATTCAAATGCCTGATCTACTATATCTTGCATATTCATATAAAGCAATCAATATGTTAAAACCTCGAATATATATATATATATATATTTAAAAGATCCGTAAAAATTGTTTAGGATATTTAGTAAAGTTTACAACCTTGAATGATATGACCTCAAGATCACGCACCTGAGATTGCCCATGCATAAATGCTAACAATGTCTCAGGTGCACCTGCAATGGGTGTCTCATGAAATGCCTGCATATATATGTACAACAATTTGTATAGATCATTCACGCATGTGTATGTAAATGTAAAAATTAAATTAGATCTATGATGTGTATTTAATTCAAACTTAACAAACTTTTTGAAATAATGCACC
>CM021109.1:161873920-161899630 GCA_007115665.2 Sequoiadendron giganteum
AGAGAGAAGTAGATATGAAAGGAGAGATATAGGGAGAGGTAGGGATGGAGAGAGAGGTGAGACAAAAATAGAGAGAGGTCTAGGTAGATAGAGGGAGGAGGAGATAAAGAGAAAAATATAGGGAAGGAGAGAGGGAGGAAGAGGTAGGGATGGAGAGACATAGGTGAGAGAGATAAGAGAGAGGAGGGGTGAGATAGAGAGAAAGAGAGTAGAGAGGGAAGGGGAAAGAGAGAAGTGAGATAGGTGATAGAGATGTGTGATGGAGCTTAAAATTAAAGAGATAAGGAGGAAGGTGAAGAGATTGAGATGGAAGGAGGGGGGAGAGAGAGAGATGTATAGAGGGATAGGTTAGATAGAGAGAAGTAGAGAGCAAAGGTGGGTGAAAGGAAGAGAGAGGGAGAGAGAGGGGGAGAAAGAGAGGTGACATAAAGAGAATTAGAAAGGGAAGGAGAGAGAGAGGGAGATAGAGAAAATTAGAGAGGGAGGGAGGGAAGGAGAGAGAAGTGAGATAAAGAGAACTAGAGAGGGAAGGAGAGAGAGAGAATGACAAGATAGAGAGTAGAGAGGGGAGGAGAGAACAAGGGAAGCAAACAGAGAGAGAAAGAGAGGAGAGGGATGGAGGGAGGGATAGGTAGGTGTAGAGAGTGGAGAGAGATATATAGAGATTAAAAGAGAGGGATGAGAGATAGAAAAATGTAGAGAAGGAAGGAGGGAGGGAGATAGATATTGGAGAGGGAAGGAGAGAGAGATGGACATGTAGAGACATAGTTCTTGAGCTCAAGGAAGATATTGTTAGATAAGGGGATGGAGATAGTGAGAGAGAAAGAGAGAGGTCTAGAGAATAAGAGATGAAAATGAGTGAGATAGATGAAACTCGACCACCTGAGTACTAAAATTTGACCTCTTCATTACTGAAATTTGACTAAGTCTAAAATTTTTAAGATCTTCCAAAAACTAGAATTTGCATTATAACTCTTCGAGATTTGAAACCACTCTCAAACATCCTGCCTATATATAAATGAAATATAACTTAAAGTATAAGAAATTAAATGTCCATATGTAAATCTCAACTTATACTTTCCCTGAGAAAGAAAGCGAAAATCTAGTTCTATGCAAAGCAAGCCATTTGGCTCTTGCCAAATGACTCATCATATTTGGTGCATGCCAAATGACTCATCACATTTCGTGCATGCCAAATGACTCATCACATTTGGTGCATGCCAAATGTGATGAGTCATTTGGCGCTCGCCAAAAGGCCTGCTTTAGACATGTTAATTAACAGGATTTGCTAAATTTTCTCATATTTTTGACCATGCTCCCCATCTCATTTGGACATCTTTCAATGCAAGTTTATAAAAAAAATCGTGATAGTGTTAACCTCTATCTCAGCTATCTAAATATATAATTCTTTTTTCATTTTGATTTAGTTAAGGTTTTGATCCATGGCTTCTATTGTCAATGCCTTCGTTTTTGGTCAAAAACCAACATGTGCTAGGTTTAGGATAGATTTTTACACGTTCATCGGAACGTGAAAAAAATTATGTTTTTTGAAACTAGACTCCATTCTACACATGATGAAAAAAATAATAAGCAATTTTTGATTAGTTTGCAAAAAAATTGGGGGGGAGCATGCTCAAATTTCAGCTTTTCAGGATGTGTCCACTTTGAAAATTCATAAAATATTATATATTCATTATAAAAATTATCCAAAAGAAGAAGGAGAAACTAAATGGTGTTTGCTAATTTCTCACCATTGGGTTTTTTGAAATTCTAAAAAAAAGTTAACCAAAAAGGGGGGAGCCCTCAGGCGCTATGCTATTTTTTTTTTAAAATAAGACTGTTTTCCTCTACCTTTTGAGACCCTTAATCTTCATTAATTTAAAAAAACAATAGTAGCTTAGAAACTAGACTCAGAGCACTTTAACTTTTGTTCTTGCTGCATCTTGAAATTTTGAGCATAACTATCTTCATTTTCTTGTGCAAATCAGATTTTCTTGATTTTAGAAAAAAAGTGGCATCTTAAGAGCCAAAATTGTGTCACAGATTGGTGCACTTACCCAAAGATGAAAGTGCATGGAACACACACCAAATATAGTGGTGGAAAAGAGCAATCCAAGCTATACGTGGTGAATCAAATGAGTTCAATGTGTTGCATTGTTTTGAAGCATGAGAAAGCTCAGGAACAGTATTGTAAAGTGTGAAAAATATGAGGAAAAAAGCCTGCTACGATTAGAGTTTCCACTGTATCAGTTAAAATTCTTAAGGGTCAAGGTCGAAATGCATTGCTAAATGATGAAAGAATATGAGAAAGCATAGACCTTTTAGCCAACTAAAAGGGATGTTCATTAGGGCGTAGGGGATTTTATGTTTGTAGTGATTTTGTATCAAAATTTTGTGAGGAAATTCTGATCAACACTGCTACCCGAATCTTTTTCTATTTTATCTCAAGCACGTTTTGAGATTGAACTCTCTATTTGACGTTGGCACCCAAGTTTAGTATAATTTCTCAAAGGCATTTGTGAAGTTGTGAAAACACGTCTGGAGGGGTTTTGCTGGGAGGTGGTGTGCAGCTAAAGCATGGATAGTTGGTGCAATACTAGTGAGTGGTAATGCACCACGAGGGTGCCACCGTTTGGAGTAGGGTGTGGCCAGTGAATAGTGATGTGCAGGCCAGTGTGCATGGAAATCAGAAAATGCCCTCTTAAGTGTGGTCCTGGGGAATGCGATGATTGTGGTGTATGTGCAATGGATTTGTTGACAATACTTTAGTAACTCAAGTAAATGCATCTAGCAGATGAGGGGACTATGATGTGTTGAAGAGGGCATAGAACAATTGAAGGCATATGAGCTTTTTCTAGTAGTTAATGTGGTCTCATGGTACGCTATTACAGAATACTTGTAATTTGAAATGAGAGCCATTAGTGCATGGTGCGCGGGTGTGGGGAAGGATGGGCTCTACAAATGGAGATAGCCTAGACAAGGCACATGAACTTCTAAATAAAGAATCATTGATAGATACACCGCTTAAGTTTCCTAATGGATGCATCTTGGCTCAAGGCTCTATGAAGAGAATGTGTGAATGTTTGGCTGCAAGTTGTGGGCGCTATTCAAAAAATTTCAAATGAATCAGTTGTAGAGAAGGGAGAACCCATGGTCGAGTTCCAAGTACAAAACATGAGGAGTTAGGGCACAAATCAAGTGAACGACCATGATGATGCTGGCACTGTGAGTGCATATCATCCATCACTCATGGACCTCACAGGAGGAGAGATGACGTTTGTAGGATTGCTACGAGATTCATGAATTTGTGCCATGTGGCAATGGTGGTCCCATCAAACACTTGCCTGATGCTATAATTTTTAATGACTCTCCATTAGTTTTGTTGAATCAAAATATTTCAAAGTCACAACCTTCACTTAATATCAAGGGATGTATGCGGGGTAATTGAAAGAAGGTTGTGGTGGGCCTGGGGAAGTGATTTTTTTTTCCCATGTTAAGTTTTTTATGAAAGACTTTCACTTTAATAAAGTGAAATTGGATATCAAGTGAAAAATATTTTAGTGGCACGTGAATAAGGGGAATTCCATGAGGTGAATAAGATATTCACAGAGAGTGCATAATAATGTTTGTAAAATATTCTCTTTACTGGAGGATAGTGGAATATAAAAGGTAAAATTTTATATATTGTTGCAAAGTAAAAATAGGGAATGTTTTAAATGAAACTTTAAAACATTAAGTAGATGTGATATGTTCTGTGCTGAATTAAGATGAGGAAAATATTTAAAGTGATAAATAAAGTGAATGCATTATTCATTGACAAAATTGGCAATGAAGAGTAAATGTGAAATTTTAATGGGCACACAGATATTTTCCAAAAGGTGAAAATGTAAAAATGTGAAAGTGGACAGATCACCTTATTTACTGAAGGTGAATAAAATAAAGTGCATCCACAACATTTAAAATAAAAATTGGATGAATATAATGTGCAGATCCATCAAATAAAGAGCATAAATATGAGAATTGTTTCATGGGAAATGACTTTTTCACTTCCAGGGGTAAAATGGAGATTCTCCACATGGGCACATTTTTTGTTTCAGAACAAAGATGAGCAAAGGCAGTTTTGAGAGAATAAGTTTTTTGCTGCAAAGGAAGAGAGATGAGAGATTCTTTTCATCTTATTCATCAATGGGAATGAAGCTTCCATGTGGCATTGGCAGATCAAGTTTAGGGCTGCTCCTGTTTGCTTCTCTTCTTCTATTTCTTCTCTTTTTCTCTCATTGTAAAAGGGTTTGAATTTCTAAAAGCTTTGCAAGTCAGGCAAAAGTTATGGGTGGACTGTAAAGCTAGGAGGAAATATGATTGTTAGTCATTCAATCTGAAAGTGTGTGTTCTAGATTATTCTTTTATATTCATTTTAGCTGATAATTGTCTCCATGGCTGAACTGTAATGCTATTTTGGATTAAATAATAAGATTATCTACCATTCATTGTAAACATATCACATAACATAAGAGAGCATAACTCAACAATTAGATCTATCTCTACATATAATTATAAACATGAAACTATGGATCATTCCATGACACGAATAAATGTGAATAATGTTCAAACAAAGAGAAATAATGTATAAGTAATTGTCAAAATCATTATCCATGGACCCTAAAATGAAAATGAGTCATACAAACATCGCATCATATTACTTTATTAAAAAATATATTATCTTCAAGATTCTAATTAATATATTTATTAGTTTATACTAACTAAACATGTAATTTGAGTTATGCTTCTATCCACCCAATAAAAACAATATCATCATCCATGACGACTTGATTTTGAATTTGGTGTTAAAAAAGTGGGAATGGTGGCCTTGATCAAGCTTGTGAGGATTATTCGGAAAGGGGTAACTTACTTATCATGTTTACATTCTTCAACTATCTATATTTTCATGAAAAGAATTATTACATCCTCATATTGATATTTATATCACTCTATCTAAACCTAATTCTTCATTTTTATTCTACATTGTGTAATGTTGAAAAAAGGGTCCTTAGTCTTTTACAAGCTTGTTTAGCTCCTTCTTGCAGATTTTGGCTCAGTTTGGCCTTGATTTAGTGTTGTAATGTGGATAAAACATTCACATTAGGTCTTGGGCCCTTGTAAACTAATGTACCTTAATGATACCTTGTAAAGGTGTTGTAAAGTTGTGTAACACACTCTCACATCTTTCTAGGATTTCTAAGCATAATTTACTTTATTTCAATCATAATTTCTCTTAGCCTTGCCTTATTTGGTGTGTTGTAAATTGTTGTAACACACTTTCACATTCCTCTAGGCTTTTCATTGATAATTGAGATCTCTTATGCTTTAATTGGCCCCCTTTTGCATCCACAAGCCTTATTTTGGTGTATTTTTTGGATAATCCCAACAAATGGCATTTAAAACATCAAATCCCCAAAAACCCACCTCAAATTCCTAAGGTGGGACTCATTCGCCATTCTGGGTGAGTGAGTCCCCCTTTACTCAAAAATCAAATTTAATTTAAATCTTTGGCGGGATTTTATTCTCTAAGATCCAATGTCGGCTTGTAGTGTTGTAATTTCAAGAATTTTTGCATAATTGGGTATAAATACAAGGTTCTTTCACTCATTTCAATCCTAGAAATTCTATCATCCTAGCATTCCTAAAGCATTCAAGCATTCATTTGAGCAAGAGAAATCAAGGCTTTCAAGGGTAGATTATCAAGTATTCAAGAGCATTCTTTAAACATCAATCATCATGTCAAAGATAACATTCTTCATGTTTGTTATTGTGCTTACAATTGTGGTGTAGAGTTCATGATCCAAGCAAGCTTTGCATTCAATATCTATCTTCATCATGCAAGAATTGAGAACCACATCCATTGTGACCATTTCAAGCATAATTACAACACTTCATTGCAAGGGTTTGGTGAGTTGCAACATCACCTTTTGTTCATTCATCACTCTCCTTTACATTTTCTTTCTATTCCAAGGTTTAATTACCAACAAGGGGTTTGACCAAGGAAAACCCCAATTCTCTAACCCCACAACCATTTTTCCCTCTCTTTGTATGTGATTTGCAAGTCTAGGTTGTAGATTTATCAATGGGCAAGATTGGAAAAGTTGTCATCAAGTTGTCAAAGCAATTCAAAGTTGTCAAGATTGTGAAAAAACCTTGGAGGATCTTGGAGAAGACCTACAAGTTGAATTTAGTAGTTTCAGACCCAAATCTGAATCAAGAACAACAGAGAAGATTGACCACTACAAAATCCAACTTTGAATTTCTATAAAACTGGAAGTGGATTGATTTTCCACTATTGATGAATGAGTCCCATTATACCTGTTTGTTAGAGGTTTTTGCAAATTTGAGTACCCTTTTGTCTTAAACCTATTCCAACACAGTTTTCTCGAGACTGAAGTGATTCACCCAGCTTGGCGAATGAGTCCCAGTTGGCTTCAACAGTGAATTTTTCAATATTTCAGACCTCCATTCTACCTTCTCCAATTTCTCAGGTGCACATCTCTAGTTTCCCCATTTTTTGTTGCTATTTGCTTACATTTCTAGGTCACTTGGCATACTACATTATGTTTCCAAACATTTTTTTTCCAATTTTACACTTGGTGGTGAACCCCTCATTTTACATCATTCCATCCCCTAGAACACACCCTTTTTCAAATGTTAATATCCTTTGCATTTGAATCTCAATGGTTGTTCTTGAGTGAAAGAAAATAGCCTCTCTCCTTTTAGGTCCAAAACCTTGGAAGTAAAAAGAGAGCCCCACCTATTTGTAACATTTCTTTTTAGTGAACTTGCATTTAGAGCATCATTTCATTATGATTTGGAGTGCATTTACATCCTAGATTTAGCTTGCATTAGCATTGCATTAGGTTTTGCATTCTAGGGTTTCAATCTTTGCATTAGTGAAAAGATCATTTACCTTGCATTATTTCACTTAATCTTATTAAAAATCAATAAAATTTTGCATTTGCATCTTATATTTGCAACAGAAAACATTAAAATCATAAAATTTCGTTCAATTTTTTTGAAAATTTTCAAAAAAATCCATACCTAGACTCATTCGCCACCTTTGGTGAATCAATCCCTTTGCATATTTTTCCTTGCATTTTCTTTCATTTAAAGTTCATTTTTTAAGTTTATGTTTGGTGCTTCTACATTTCAATTTTACTTTTCAAAATTTCAATTACAAGCATTTCATTCTTATTAGTGTACATTACATTTACACTCACCCTGCATTTAGTAGCTTTTACATGAGTGTTTGGTGTCCTATTGCTAATACCATAGTGAGAATAAGTTTGAGACTCATGTTATCCCATGATAACACAATCGTTGTGGATCTTGGGTTATCTAGAGCTTCCACCCCTAGTATTGACACTAGCACACTAGGTATGGATAAGACACTAGGTAACTCTTTGCCTTCAGGTTGTTGGAGTTGAGAAGATATAACACCACAAAAGTCCAAAAGATCTTTGCAAGAAAATAACCTATTACACGGAGAAACAAAGAGAAGCAACAAAAGAAATGCTCAGGAATGTGGAGAAATGTATTCACCTGGAAAATGTAAAATGAATAATGATACAAAAGATAGTTTTCAACTATATATAGATGAAAAACCTAAAAACGAAAACCCTAGGCTTGCACAATAATAATTAATAAAGTAATTAATTATTATGTACCTAATGTTAGCTTAAGTGAAAAAGAGTTAAAAGGAAACTTTACGTAATTAAACAAATATTGTTTGATTAATAAAGTCAATGTCCAATTACTCTAACATAGGTAGCATGCAAGTTAAACCAAAGAATGATAGCATTTTGCAAGAAAACCTAATCCACATTCATGAGGACTTAGTGAACTTACAACATCAAATTAGCCTTGAAAAAATTTCAACCACTGCAATTCCTACAATTGAAAACATTCATCGTATGCTTGAAACTGAAGATGGCCTAGATCTTTTGAAAAACATAGTGCAAATATTTGGCAAGCATCTTCCATCAACCACTAGTTGTCCTTTTCTCACAAACAATGCTTCAAGCCAAGGAGGAACTCAAATTCCTCCAACAACAATACCCTCAATACCTACCTATACCCCTCCTCAAGTCACAACAATGCAACAAATTAGTAATGTGATTCCTTCCTTGGGTATTACACCTAGCATCTCTAATTCTTATGTGGCATCACATGTTATAGCTCCTAATACCTTACCACCTATAAGCATTTCATTCACTTGTTCCACAAACACATACACTCCATCACCACTTTCATTTCCATCTCATAACACAAGCAATGACCCTCTCATACATCAACTTTTCCAAACCATGTCATCTCTTTAAAAGAAATTTTCCACCTTCAACCAAAATCAAAATAGTCCACCCACATATTATGTCAAGAGTATTCCATTATCCTTGGAGATACTATGCACACTGATGCCACAAGGTGTAGAGATGCCTAGATTCAAGAAATATGGAGGGAAGGGAGATCCTTATAACCATGTTAATGCCTACACTGCCCTATGTAATGAATTTTTCCTTGATGATAAACTTTTGGAAAAACTCTTTCCTAGGACCTTGAAAGACACCGCCTTGGAGTGGTTGTCATCTTTAGGTTGAATAACTCGATTTGTTAATTTGATGAAATTTTTGAGGCATTTATAAATCATTTCCAAGTGTAGATGACTCCTAAGCTGACCTTGGCTGAATTTATGAGATGTAAGAAAAAATAGGAAGAAAAGATAAATGGATTTATCTCTTGCTATCAATTGCTTTATTCCCTAGTCAATGTTGAGATAATCGACCCACACCTTCAAAATATGTTTATAAAAAACTTGCAAAAAAAAATCCAAGACAAGTTGACAATGATGAAATTCCCATCCTTCATGCACTTGTGTACTACTCTCTGTGATTACCAAAATTTGGTTTCTTGTCAGATACAAAGTCCACTTCTAGCCGAGTTGAAAGATCCAAGAATGTGCACCAAAACAATTCCCAACCCTTAAACCAAATAAAGGGTTCCTTCAATCAACCCTCCTCAACAACAAACTCAAAATGTCCATAACCAAGTCATTGTTGTCAAAGCCCCAGTGCCCTTTAGTTATGGAGACCCAAAGAGACAATTCACTCCCCTACCTGACACCCTTCATAATACCATGTCCCAACTTCCAAACCAGCAAATGATTACCTTCTTGTTAAAAAACTTGACTCTAATAAGCCTTTTCCTCTGAACTTTAAAGAAAATGCTTATTGCCAATTTCATCGAAAAAATGGACATGACATGGAACATTGTAAGCATCTTAAACATCTTGTACAAGACCTCATTGATTCCAGTCGTCTATCTGTTGCAGGTACCAATGATCAAGGCAATAAGTCTATTACCCCTTCGAACCAAAATTTGAAATTTTTTACCAATCCCTTGCCAAAACATAATGTCTCATTTGTTAAAGCTAGCAACACACCTAAGAATGATGTGATGAATGTTGATATAGATGATGAGCACACTAAATGTGTTCCAAATAATACTATTAATGTCAATCCTATTGATGAAATGATAGGGCTGATACACGTCATCCCTCCTAAGGTCCGAACTAAGAGTCCTCTTGATATTGCTTTCTCCTCTAAAGAATGGATCAAGACACATAATGTTTTTGTCTACCCTATAATTGGATTGATCACCCTACCATTACAAATAGGACCAAAAACATTAGATGTTACATTCTCCATCATCCCACAATCGGACCAACTTTGTGTAAAGCTAGGCAACCCATGGCTTCACTCCATGAAAGCTATCCCTTTGGTTATGCATCAATGCTTGAAGGTTCTCTTTGACAAGGGTATGTGTAGGATCATCATGGAAAAAACAGGCCCTTAAGTGGCAATAAAATTCAGAAAATCAGAGTTAGGCAACTTGATGTAAAAATTTGAATAAGTTATCTATATTATTTCAAAAATATGGGTTGGTGCAAGAAGTTGGGTCCACGAAGAAGGGAAGTTTCAGATGAAAAAAAAATTCTCGCACAAAACGCATACGCGTTTTTAAAAAACGCATACGCGCTATGCATCACATACGTGATCCTAGATCAATAACGTATACGCGTTACGGTTCGGGTTACGAACCTAAAACGCGTACGCGTTATGAAACGCATACGCATTCCAAAATGCGTACGCATTCATATAACACGTACGCGTTCATAACGCGTACGCATTCTGAAACGCATACCTGTTTCTAAAGAACATTTATTTTTTTAAATAAGTGACTGTGAAAGTCATTTTCATAGCCGAGTTAGGAGCGCCAGGACAAGAGATAGCAAATCGCATATGCGTTTGGAACGGCCTGAATCTGCAAAATTTTCACTCTCACCTCCTCCAGTCGACACACCTAACCTTAGCGACCTCCAGGTTGGTTGAATTCTACAATATTTTTGCATTATAATTGCTATTTAGTTATTTTTGTTTTATAATTGCTATTTAGTTATTTTTGTTTAGTTTGTTTTAATTTAATATTTAATAGTTTTTAAAATGCATTTAATTAACCGAAAACATCAATGAAACAAACAACATAAAATTTTAAATCAAAAACCTAAATTTGACACATTTAGTTTTGAAATTTAAAACCCTAAACTGTAGGTTCTAAAAAACTAATTTACTCAGACCGTTAATCTTTGAACCTAAACCCTAGAAAACATAAACTAAAACCCTAGAAAATGTAAACTAAAACCCTAGAAAACGTAACATAAATTAAAACCCTAGAAAACATAAACTAAAACCTTAGAAAACGTAAACTAAAACCCTAGAAAACATAAACTAAAACCTTAAAAGAAAACTAGTAAACTAAAACCCTAGAAAACATAAACTAAAACCTTAGAAAACGTAAACTAAAACCCTAGAAAACATAAACTAAAACCTTAGAAAACGTAAACTAAAACCCTAGAAAACATAAACTAAAACTTTAGAAAACGTAAACTAAAACCCTAGAAAACGTAACGTAAACTAAAACCCTAGAATTTACGTAAACTAAAACCCTAGAAAACGTAACATAAACTAAAACCCTACTTGTAGGTTAAAATTAGGTTAAATCTAGGCTACAATTAGGGTTTGGCTTAAACTTTAATATATTGTATAGTTAGATTTCAAAATTACAATTAGGGTTATGATTAGGTTTACTTGTTTAATATTAAAGAATTCAATTACCTGCTTCTAGGGTTAAAATTCATTCTAGGGTTAGGGTTCTGAGATAAATATTCGGGTAAGGGTTGAGATTAGTGTTTCTATTCAACTAGGTTTAGAGTTAGGGTTATATTTTTATTAGGGTTAGGTTTAGGATTATGAAATTATGAATTAAAATTTAAGATGCAGGTTAGGGTTGGAGTTAGAATTAGCCCCGTCAATTGGTGTAGGGTTCTAGGGTTGGGGTAAAAATTAAATTAAGAGTCTAGGGTTAAATGGTTGTAATTTTGGTGAGAGTTAAACATTCAATCAATATTTAATTAGGTTTATGATTAAAAAGTTTATATGCATTTAGGGTTAGTGTTCAACTAAGGTTATGATACCCGATTTAATTACAATTAGGGTTAGAGTTCAAGTTAGAATACATTAGGGTTCAAGTTGTAATTAGGGTCTATGGTTCAAGTTATAATTAGCCCGTCTATGGTTCAAGTTAGAATTAGTGTGATAAAAATTCTAATATAAGGCAACATATCCCTAGATGAAATCGTATTTTAAAAAATTCTTCATCTATATATCGATTAAATTTGTTATCTTAAACTTGAAAAATAAATCTATTAGCAATGTCTTTTTGAACTGAATCCCCGTACTTAGGTACCTAAGGTTTTTGATGGTTTCATAAGGATTTAAAAATCATGAATACTAGTGGAACTTTATAAAACACATAGGGTTTTAGTCTTATTTCTTCAATTTTTGTTTCTCACAATCTTAGTTTTGAAAGAGTTTATTTACAAACTTATATAACAATGGAGTCTTTAGGTGTGACCAACAAAGTTTATTTTTAGTAGAGATAATTGTGAGGTATCACAAGACAATGCATTTCCCTCAATTTTTTATAACAACCATAGACTTTTAGTCATAACATATTGAATTTTTATTTCCTTCACTCTTGATTCAACATAATCTAGGTCGATTGTTACCATTTTGTCAAAGGGGACCGTCCTAGAACATCAACTTATAGATTTTCCTTCATTATTATTACTCAAAATTTTAAAAAATCAAGAAATTAAAATGTGTAACTCTAAATTCTATAATTGATGAAGGATTGGTTTGCAAACGTTCATGGATTTCACCCTATTGAATTGGTAGTTTGGATTCCTTATTTTTTTGCATAATTATTACTTTTAATCACTATAATTTTAATTTATTTGCATCCTTTAAGTTTCATATAGTATACTATTGTTTAATAATTTATTATTAAAATAATATTTAATTCTCATACCTTTTATGTCTCTCATATGAACAATATTGTGTGTTCTATGGTAACTCCTATTATCATTTCCCCTTTTCAAATGTACCATGATTCCTATGTTTCTATTATTATATGTTTAAATGTATCCTCAATATGTTTAAATGTATCCTTATAACCAATTTTTTTAATTTCTATCTATCTTAATAGACCTTATTACATTATTCTAATATACATAGACACTAAACCCTACATTCTAAAATATGAAGACAAACCCTTACCCAAAACTCAAATTGTAAACCACAAATTTGAAATTTTCAAAACTTGTACAAACTTAAATTATAAACTTTAATGTGTACATGCTATGGATTTTTAATGAACATTATTGATTTTTTAATGATAAATCGAATGGTCTTCAAATGAATTGCATTTTGGATTTGTGCACGTTCAATGTGATTTTTAAATAGTTCTTTCAAATTGTCTGCATTATTTAATTAGTTTGTTGATATATATTTTTTAATTGTTTAACATGTGCAGTTGCCATTTGGTTGTACATTCACATGGATCCACTATTTAGCATTGAGGATTTTATGCCTGAACCACATATTCCTATAGATCCCATAGATCCTAACCCACCACCACCAGAAAACCCCATTCCTCCTAACCCACCACCACCAGAAAACCCCATTCCTCCAAACCCTTCACCTCCTAACCCCCCACCCCCTATAGTAGACCAGGATCAGTTGAGAGAGAGCATTAGGGCAAATCTTACAGTCATTCAAGAAAATATAGATCTGATTAAAAATGAGCCTAGAATTCCCCCCCATCTCTCACGGTTTGCATCTACGATGCAAATTATTGTCGATTCTATTTGATCTATTGATGTGGACCTAGATAGGTTCCATCAATGGAGAGACGAGAGGAGACAATTCTATGCAGATGGATTGTCTTATAAAGAATTTAATGACCTTAAAATTACTAAAGAAGCCATGTGCCAGTATTTTTTTAACCCTCAAACTAGCCAACCAATTCCACCCACCAAAAAACGAATTTCAATTTTACGGTGTAGGCACCCCTTGATAGCTGCACATTTTTGGGATAGATGGTGGATGGTGTTTGATACTCCACCACATGGCAATTTTGAGGTGCCCCTATACTTTTTCAGAAAGTTATGGGCAGAGTTTGAGTTGGGTTTAAAACCCAACTATTTTGATATGAGGTCATTTCAGGGAGCTGGGCGTGGCATGCCCCAACATAGATTGGGAGCACGTGTTGATCCTCAACGACGTGCTCCAATTGCTCCTATTTTTCCTCCTGCTTCTCCTAGTGTGCCTGCTGCATTTCAGCAGCAAACCATGCTATCGACATTAGGAGCATTGAGTTCACTTTCAGGACATCTCACTCATCAGACTTCACACGTGGCGGCTGAAGTGGTCAATAGAGAGCATGGAGGCTCCAGCAATAGGAATACTCAGGCATCCACTTTAGGTGACCCACCTGCGTCTGAGACAGAGGCATTTATGGATTTACTATATTTTGAGCATCATCTTACATAGGTATGTTCATCTTTTGAACTTAATATATTTTTTTGGAATGTGCAAAATTCATGTTTAAATAATAACATCAAATTATATATATAATACAATATTAATTCAATAAGTGTTTGGTGGAGACGCATGATCAGACAATGCCTGAAACTCAAAATGATCATGTCTATATGTCAAGTGTTGTAGATATGGGCTCACCTTTTGGTCAGGTACTTAAACCAATATATATTAAATTTAGTTTGTGTGGATATATATATATATCTAATTTATTTTGAATGTTTACACATGATGTGTGATTGATATATATTATATCTAGATGCAGGGAGGTCAGATGAGCATGCCTAGTGCTGACCAAGCACAAGTTGTGGTGAGCGCTCCTGAGTCATCATCAGCTCAGGTGCATTCTTTCAAAAAGTTTGTTAAGTTTGAATTAAATACACATCATAGATCTAATTTAATTTTTACATTTACATACACATGCGTGAATGATCTATACAAATTGTTGTACATATATATGCAGGCATTTCATGAGACACCCATTGCAGGTGCACCTGAGACATCGTCAGCATTTATGCATGGGCAATCTCAAGTGCGTGATCTTGAGGTCATATCATTCAAGGTTGTAAACTTTACTAAATATCCTAAACAATTTTTACGGATCTTTTAAATATATATATATACTCAAGGTTTTAACATATTGATTGCTTTATATGAATATGCAAGATATAGTAGATCAGGCATTTGAATCTTCTCAAGTGACAGTTATGCTACCCGTTGAACAAAATGTTCCAATAGATCCACATGATCATATGGTAAATTATTCATCTCTTAAAAATCATTTTTATTGTATTTACTAGATATTTAATTAATTTTTTTTTTTTATCCAAAATTTTATATTTTGTCAGGTTTAAATATGTTTAATTATATAAAAATTTATAAATAAATTTAAATCTAATTTCAAGTTACTTGTACTCTTTTACAACATGATGTAGGTACATCTAATCGACCTGGAACAAAGAGGAGACTTGATTTGACTGATCAGCCTGATAGTTAAATGGTTTTAAATTTTAAATAGACCAGACATCTCTAGTTTTATTTAAACTTTTATGTGTTGGACTTGACATATACATATTTTTGTTTATTTATATCAGATGACTTTAATGTGATGATTATATATATGCAGTCAATTATGATCATGTTATGTTCATTTTGATGATTATATGCACTCATATGTATATGTAGATCTAGATATTTTATCTAATTTTCAAGTAATACATGCACTAGATATAAATTCTTATCTCTACAATCAAATTTCATAAATATATAATTTATCACATGGTTAAAGGTGATAAATTTAAATATTCCTTAAATAGTTTAGATTATATTCATAATAAATTAAGAGCTCGCGTAATTTTAACTATTTACCAATTCTAGAAAATATTTGAACAATTATATGAAATGTATAATCTATAAAATTGGAATGAGATTTTTAAAATGCTACTAATAAGTTAATTGAAAATCATACAACTATACAACATGATGAAACATATATGTGTGCACATGTATATCCAATTATTTAGCTTATCAATTTTTACGTGAAGACCAAAAATTGATATTTACATAGTCTCTTGATAAAATAATTTTTCAGTGACAATCGCATGGTAGACCGACTTGATGAGAACCTGCAAAAATAATTAATGTAAACTGTAAGTAGTTCTATAATTTTTTTGATTCATTTAAGTAAATATATAGTAAAAGTTACAAAATTGGATCTTATAAATTTCATAAAAATTCAAATGATGTTTTCCATAGGATGGATGAATGGGATGCATGTCATGAACCCTAAGGTATGGCTTAATGGGTCCTATGAGAATGGCTTAAGGGGAATTATGCGAGTGACTTAAGGGATGCAAGATTGTGGAATAAGGGTACATGTAAGAGGATATGACTTAAGGGTCCTAAACCCTTAACCCTTAACCCTAAACCCTAAACCCTTAACCATGTAAGAGGATATGACTTAAGGGTCCTAAACCCTAAACCCTAAATGCTAAACCATTAATCCATATAAATTTGTTATTCTAAGCATCACATGAACCCTAGAAACCCTAAACCCTAAACCACGTGACCTAAATCCTAGGAGATCAACCCTAAACCATTAATCCATCTAAATTTGTTATTCTAAGCATCACATGAACCCTAGAAACCCTAAACCCTAAACCACATGACCTAAATCCTAGGAGATCAACCCTAAACCATTAATCCATATAAATTTGTTATTCTAAGCATCACATGAACCCTAGAAACCCTAAACCCTAAACCACATGACCTAAATCCTAGGAGATCAACCCTAAACCATTAATCCATATAAATTTGTTATTCTAAGCATCACATGAACCCTAGAAACCCTAAACCCTAAACCACATGACCTAAATCCTAGGAGATCAACCCTAAACCATTAATCCATATAAATTTGTTATTCTAAGCATCACATGAACCCTAGAAACCCTAAACCCTAAACCACATGACCTAAATCCTAGGAGATCAACCCTAAACCATTAATCCATATAAATTTGTTATTCTAAGCATCTCATGAACCCTATAAACCCTAAACTCTAAACCATGTGACCTAAGGGGATGGCTTAAGGGGATGTCTTAAGGGGTGTTGAGAGAGTGACTTAAGGGGATGCAAGAGGATGGATTAAGGATAGATATACAAGGATATGGATTAAGGGGTCCTAATAGAATTAATTAAAGGGAATTAATAGAGAGACTTAAAGGGGATGCAAGCGGATGGATTAATGGCACATACGAGGATGGCTTAAGGGGATATGAAATAAATTATAAACTTTTTATAAAATGACAATGAGTTAAATTTAGTTTTATATTTATACTCTCAACTAAATGTATCTACAACTATATATAGTTACCTGTCTGTAGATTTGAATTCCATTGTAATAAGAGTGCATCTCCTCTCTTTTTTGTATCAAGGGAGACCTGAAACAAAAAATGATATAAAACTTTAATAAGGAAATGAATTTAAAGACAAATATATATATCAATTAAATATATACATACAACTAGATATACTTACCAATATTTATTTACTCTGTTGTACCATCCACATCCTCTCTTTTTTGTAATGCATCTATGATTGTCTCATGATCATCCATTGAAAGTGTCCATAAAACTTTATTAGCAGGCCTCCCGTGATATCTAACTAGTTTTATATTGGTTGCCAAAATCAAATGTGAATAATGTATAATCTTCTTATGTCTTTCATAATCTTCAAATGCAGGCAAGCCATTCTTTCTTATCAAATATTTTTGAAGCCAGGTGCCAACAACAACGACTGAACCAGTTGGATACTCAAAGTTATCATCATCCACTCTAGGATGTACCAACTTATATTTTCTCTCAACACATCTAGCCAACCAGTACTCTGTCTCCTCTTCATTCCCCTCGGGTGCAACAACAGCATACACATGTCCTACAAAAATAGATAAAAAATTCAATAAAGAGCACGACTTATATTTAATTCATGTATATAAACATGCATACATATAAAATTCATCTCAATAAATAATGTACCTTCTTGTACAAGATCAGAAACATGGTCATAATCATCTGATGCGAACGCTTGATTATCTTCAATTATTGTTCCATGTTGAACATGTGTCGATGTAGGTGTTAAGGCTCTTTGTTGCCATTGTTCAACCCATTCCATATTTTCACAAGCCTCCCAATCACCTGCAATACAAAATTGACAAAAGCATGCCAACTCCCTTGTCCATATTGTCCATGTGTTTGCATTCGAACTCTTAAATGAATGCCATTTTGCAGATCCATTAATTGTTTCACAATCTTGTCGAGAACAAATATCATTTTCTTCAACTAACCAAAAGAAGCGGTGAATTATTGAGCTCTCACTTACTCTTGTAGATAATTTGGTATTGCACCAATCTACAATTGCATGTGCATCTCTAAATTTTGCAGCATCCTCAAATTTTAGTTGCTCTCTAGCAAGAGCTCTTTTCACACATGCACCTGCTCCATCGTGTTCTCCCTTACCATGACCGGCTTCAAAAAAACTCCATATGTGCTAGATATTATTTTCCTTATGAACTCTACATAACCAATAAAACATCCTAGCATTTTTGAATTGACCCGTGCAATTATCTGACCATATGAGATGTTCTAGCAATTGAATTCCTCTTTCTTTTAAATTTTTGTAAAATATATCAAAACAATATTGAACAAACTTGAACAAACTCAGATGAATATAATCGATTATCACTTACATAAAAATGGTACTCTCTCAAAAAATTTCTATTATCTTCTCTACTATCATTTGCATGTCTATAAACAATATGAACAAAAATAGATACTTGCACTGAATTATAATACTGTGATTGAATTTCTTCTTGTGGAGCAAGAGTATAATTTTCAGCAAAATCAACAACCGACAATATAGTTCCAATTGGGAATATGTTTTTACATAAACGAAATTGATTATCAAGCCAATGAGCATACTGAGAGTGTTGAACATATTTAGGTACAATCTTATCTTTAAATTCTTTAATAAATGCATGCACAGTATTTTTTTCCATAATGAGCTCACAATATTTTCCAGTTTTTCCATCTTTTAAAGAATACTCAACATTTTTGAATCTTTTTACATCTACTAATTGTTGTCCAAATTCATTTAAACTACTTTCATGCATACATTCACCTAATAATGAAAAGTTAGCACATCTATCACATTCTCTAGAAATACATGATTTTAAATAAAATAAGTTTCCGTTAGAGGGTTCGCAAAACAAACCTGATATAAAATCTTTGATTCTTTCAGGTGGCATATTAATACCACAAATGTCCTGCATAATTTGGTTAACATGCAAAGTGCATCGTATATATCGAAAACTATCATAATAATAACGAAATTGTACATGAGTCTTACAACAACAAGAAATTTGTTGCTTATTAATTCTAACATACCAAGGTTTACACTTTTCGAATGATCTTTGACTTATTTTAATATTCAATGGTAAGATTGAAGCATCTAAAAAATTTTTATATAATTCAGTTTGAGTCATATCTAAGAGATGCTTTGGATGAGGTACACGAATTTTGGAACCCACCCTTAATTTTAAGACATCTCTAATGTTAGGTGATACTCTTGTATTATCATGCCAAAATTTATTGATTAAAGATTTAATTTCATTAGTTAATTTCATGTCTGATCTTGGGAGTCTACTACTAAAACTCCAACATTGATTGATTGAATCATTTTCAATATTTTCTCTTCTTTTAGTAGCTCTAATCAAAGTTTTGGGATTTGCTTTTATACATTTACTAATCCTACTTAACATTCTTTTATTTGAAGTTGCTTTATCAACTAAAGCAGTTGTTATTGCACGACGAGCCGCATTTTTATCTTTGGATCGACTTTTCTTACCTATAAAATCAATAGAATTAGCAACACTAGAAATGACTTGTTCTACTGAATCATCTTTCTTTTTTGGTTTTACAAAAATACCTAATTTTTTCATCACTTTTCTCATTTTCCACATTCTCATCAATTGCACCATGAGTTGACATTGGAATCCTAATTTCTTTCTATAAAAAAACATTTTATATATTTTATTTCCATAAGTTCTAATTTGTCTCCAAGAAACTTTACCATGAAGGTTATCTAACACATCTTTTTCAATTGTAAAAAAAACATTTTCATCTTCATCCATACAAGGGGTTTCATTTTCATTACAAGGGGTTTCATTTTCATTCACACAAGGGGTTCCATTTTCATTTTCAAAAGTAAAAAAGATTTCATTCTCATTTTCATCAATATGAGGGATTTGATTAGCATTTGTATTCTCATAAGATATATTTTCATAATTTTTTTGTTTTTGCATTCTTTCAACCCTATAATTATTGATATCATCAATGGTGTATCCAGCTTCATCTAAACAAGCAAAATCAATATTATCAAGACTTGTGTTTGAAAGAATACTTGGAGAGATTGTTTGAATAGGTGCATTTTCCATATCATTGGGAGGTGGATTTGAAGACATACTCGAAGCTGTTTGCATATGTACTGTTTCCATATCATTCAAAGTTGTAGTTGAAGACATAGTTGAGTTTCTCTCCATAATTGTATTTTCTTCTATATTCACCATCTCCACATTTGCATCATCTACATTCATTTCATCATTCATGACTTTCTCTTCAACATTCATTGAAGTAGATGCTTCCAAATTTTTCATTTGACGAATTCTTTCTCTTCTATCTTTTTGTCTTTTTGCCTCCATATCTTTATTTGCTTGAATTTCTTCGGGTGTCATTGACATTCTACACTTTTTGCTTCGTCTTTGTTTTGATCCCATGGTTACAAAACCCTTTTGATGAAAAAACAAATGATTTACTTGTAACCAATTTTCAAACTTTTATCTCCTTCAAATATTCAAATAACACTTTGTACTATGAAGATCCTTTCTTCTTTGAACTTTGAAGTACACAAAAATATCATGAATACATCCAAAAACTTTTTTTTTTTTTTTCTTGTAAATTATTCTTGTACTTGATTCCACTTCAGAAAATTCAACCTGCACTTGACTTTTCAACCAATTTGCAATAGAATATGCCCTGCACAAGACAAATTTGTAATAAAAAATGCAGAAAATCGAACTTGCAGGTCGTACTGCAGAAAAAGAATGTTGCAGGAAAACCGTACTGTATCAGAAAATGTCAAATTAGGATAAACGGATATATTAGAAACACGTACACGTTATGAAACGCGTACGCATTCTTAAAAAGGAATGCATACGCGTTTCATAACGCGTACGCATTTTTAAAAAGGAACGCGTATGCGTTTCGTAACGCGTACGCGTTACCTTTACCCAACAGGTAAAAAAATAACGCATATGCATTATGAAGCGCGTACGCGTTTTGTTTCCATAACGCGTATGCGTTATTAAAAAAATTATTTCCCAACCCGCCTGGAGACTTGGTTTTAGGTTCGGGAAAGCTTTGGCAATCCGAGCCTTAGCCTTTGACCTGCAACTAAAACACTAAATTGAAGAAGAATGTTCAACTTTGACAATATGGTTGATTAATTTTTTTTCTGAATCAATCTATAAAATTAAAACCCATTACAAAACATAATGTCTAGTTTTTATATATATAATTTTTATTAAGATTGGATTATATTTTCTATTTTTTAATTAATTTCAAAGCAAACTAGTCATTAAACTTGAAAGATCAGACTTTTTTTTTTTTTTAATAACTTTTTTTTGGTTAAAGTTTTTAGAAAAATAATTATATGACATCAATCTTTAGACAATTCTTTACACAATGAAAAAAAAAATTCAAAAAAAGTTTAGTTTAGGTCAAATTATGCTGTCCGTACACGTTGATTTTTAAAAACAACAATTAAGGCCAATAAAAATTAAATAATAAAAAAAATATTCAACAAAAAATTACAAAAAAAATTCCTCATCAATCTTCATGTTGTTAGCTCTCTTTCCCCAAAAGGAATTAGTAAAATACTTTTATTTGATTCAAAAAGTGTTGTCCGTACACGTGCATGGTATGGTAAAAAAACAGGGACTTTTAAAAAGTGGTTTTTATAGATCTTTATCAAAATTTAGTTTCTACAATCTGGGTATTTGAATAATTTACATATTTATAAACTAGATTCAAATCTCTAAATTTCATATTACTGACTTTTTAAAAAATTCATTGTGTAAGTGCCTCAAATTTTCAGTTCAAGTGTGACAAATTCTGAAAAACAGCAAAAACACTTCCACTTTTTGAGCTTTTTGTGGACCCAACTTCTTGCATCAGCCCATATGTAAGAATAGAATCTATAGAAAATTTAATGTAGTTTCTAAACTACTAGGTTTATTTTTATTTTTTTAAATCTATTTGGTGAAAATTTGAAATTTCAATGCAGTAGTACTTAAATTTTAGGGAAAAAATAAGAAGTAGGTGTCTGTCTGACCACCCTAACCACAATAAAATGATAATATTTTTTATAATATTTTATATATAAGTAGGGGACTCATGTCCCAATGTGATGCATATTTTTTTGTAATTTTTTCTGAGTAAATAATTAATTATGAATTCTTTTATTACAACTTTTAAAAAATATAAAAAATCATATGTCTGACCACCTTAACTTGGTCAAAACTTCATGAAATTCAATTTTTGTTTTAATCCTATAGTATGTGAAGCATAGAATATGATGCATGTTTTGGATTCAAAAAATGTGATACCATTTGAAAGCTATAGATTTTTTTCAATCAGCCTATCAATCAAGACTTTAGTCATAATTCAAATAGAAAATGAATAATAATTATTTATTAAATTCAAAGTAAAGCACAATTTATATTGGTGGAAAGCTGAGAATCTCCTTTAAAAACCCTTTTTGTTTCATTAATTTTGGGTAAAAAAAAAAGTCGTCAGCCACATGGGCCATCGTATCACTTAGATATCGCCACGTTTTGGCCCATTATGATCCTGCACATACCCACAATGAGATATTTACTATTCACCATAGTGGCTTTAACCCCTTGTCATCTAAAGGAAATTTTTCCCTAGATTCCTTTTGGCTCGAGCTCATGGAACCTATCAAGCCAAGAGAAGACTTATTTTTCTTGTCCTACCAAAAGGTCAAGGCAAAGAAGATAATAGAGTTATCTCTTCGAAACATGTCCCCATCCACCTCTAAGCCTACCATCCTTGATGAAACCATGCTTGAATCTAAAAAAGATCAAAACAACCAAGACCAACCTAAAACAAAAACCTTACCAACCTCTTACAAGCGACCAAGAAACAATGAAACCAACCTCTTCACACCTCCATGAATAAAAGAAGTTTACAAAGTCAAAGAGAAAGAGGTTGACCCCCCATGGTTCCTTATGTTCCTCCCCCTAGGGAAGAAAAGCAACCTATGGTTGATCAACCCATTCCTATGCAGCTTGAAAATAAAACAAAACAGAATAGAGGTGCTAGGGAGTGTAGACATAGGCGTCGTTTCCTTGCTCGTAAGTTCCATGATGAGTTAAAAGAAAATCAAGATCCAAACTTGACTAAAGCAACGCATGGTGTTCTCCCTCCCCAATCATAGCAAGAAATTTCCATGCATCCTCCACAATAAGAGTTGAACTCTTTTATGGATATTATCCTTCAACCTCTTGTTGTGATTAACTTAGATGATGATGATGAGGATGCCAAAATTGATGAAGAGGTGCATAATGAGCTGAACACATTGTTTACCTCTTCCATGAGCTTAAATGACAAATCTTTTGAACCTGGTTCAACACTTGCTCTTGTCCCTTTGGCTAGTCGCCTACCTTCGATATACATAGAACATGATTGGGAGGCGGATGACTTGCTCATAGGTTGACTCACTTTTACCTTACTAGTATTTTGCATCATTTTTTTTTCATTTTTATTTTTATTTTGTGTGATTGTGTGTGCATGATGTGATCCCAGGTGATCCCACAATAGTGGTTTACAATTTTTGGCCAAACTAGACACTAAAATTATTATTTTTAACTAAATCTTCACATTCGATCACCTATAGCGGCTAAACATTCGATCACCTATAGCGGCTAAACCGTGACAAATTTGAAAATGATGCAAACTAGAGTCTCATCACATTTTGTCTCTAGATTCTAAAAATATTTTTTTCAAATTTTTTGGAATCGGATTGCAATTCTTTTTCCCCCACGAAAATTGGTTATTTATAGAAAAGAACATTTTTAAAAAGTAACGAACACTGTATAATGTATAACTTTTTTTCCATGAAGGATAAAGTTCTAATTCTTTCGAATTTAGATTTATAACTCCAATATCTAGTGCTTCCATTTTGTTAGATAGTTTTTTAATGAATATTTTTTCTTTAATCAAGTTTTGAAGTCAAACCAATTACAATTCAGACATAGCGCGACCGTATAACACGTAACTTTTTTTTTATATATCAAAATTCTATTTTATTTTTTTTCTTGGATCAAGGACTTCAATATTTGGTGCACTCACATTTTTTCAATTTATTTTTTGATAATCTACTATTTTTCCACATGTGCAAAACAACGACCTTCATTTTCAGTGAAAAACCTATATTTAATAAAACTAAGAAAACAAATACATAATAAAACCAAAACATATCAAAATTATATTCATTGGATAGCTCATTTTGAGGACTACCTAATTCCAGTTCAGTTTGTGAATTCTCTAACATTTTCATATTCAAACCGAGCTCTGAAGTGCAAAAAATTAGGTTTTTTTGTGAATTTTGTCAAACATCGGGGAAATGGGGGGTTCGCTCGAACTAGGGGGGTTTGACCTAACCCCCTTCTCAAAAGGGTTTTTCATTCGAATGTTGTCTATGCATGCAATTAATGGGTTCACTCGAACCTTGGTTTGAGCGAACCATTTTTTGGTCCGTTCGAACCATTGAGTTCATTTGAACCCCCAAAATGCAAAATTTTGCCATGGGGTTATTTTTTTCAAGTTTTCCTTCCTCATTTGAATTCTAAACCACTTTTGTGGGTTTACCCTCCCCCACAAATTTATGTTTTCTCTCTCTTTGTGACATTCCTCTATTTTTACCTTCATTCTTCTTTATTTTGTGAATCGCTTTCACTTCTTTTTTTTTTTCTTGTGTTTTCCTTTTGGGGATGACGCAAGGCATTGAGACATTCATGTCTCCTTCATGTTGAACTAAAAGGATTTCTTTTCTTTTTCCTTTTCATTTCATCTCTCTTTTTCTTGTGTTTTCCTTTTGGGGATGACGCAAGGTGTCGAGACACCCTATGTCTCTTGCATGTTGACCCAAGAGGTTTTTCTTTGTTTTGGCTCTCTTTGTGTCTTTCTTCTAGTTCTATGTGTATTTGGGGGATGATGCCAGTTTTGAGCTCTCCTTACAAAACATTGTAGCAAAGAACATACTGACCCCAAATCCATAGATCCCTTGTGTGTTTGGTGTTTTCATTTTGGGGGAAACCCCTTTCTTTTCTTTCTCTCTCGCATGATGCAGCCTTACTCAAAAATATATGACTTGGCATAGGGCTTTCCAAGTTGGATCTCATGTCTTTCTTCTTGTTAGCATTTTTCATTTTCTACTTTAAATTAATTGCTCACAACATGGTGTTTAGCAATTTCTTTAAAGTGGGGGCATACATTGGCATTATTTATTTTGCATTTTTCCTTTTCATGGTTCTTAGTGCAGCCTTCTTGCTTCATATGATGCATTTTTTCATTTTGTGGATGACATTGGGTGTGATGTCTTTCATGAGTGTGATCTCTCTTAGCATATTATATTCCTCTTAGTGGCCTAATGCAACACATTGCATCCCCTAAGTTGTGAATCTTCTATTCTTTGATTGGTCCTCTCTTGGAGACATTAGACATAATGTTCCCTAAGTTAAAGACCTTGCGTGAACTAAGCAAGACTCTTTGAACATTTCTACACATTGCATTTATGGACACCTTGCATAACACAGCTTGCATTCCTATGGATCCATCTAGTTTGTTCATGACCTCCAAGCATATGAAGTTTTGCTTGTCTCATGAAGCACGATAACCAAATCACTTTTTTTTCATGTGGCACCTTATTAAAGTTATCAACAGGTATAACTTTGGTATGGTTTGAGTGGGAAGCCCAACCAGCGAAATGAATTTCCCCATAGCCACTCACATGTGTGTAAGTACATACCAACCA
>CM021109.1:161899730-161950550 GCA_007115665.2 Sequoiadendron giganteum
TAGTGTGCTTTGAGATAGGTATTTTATTAGATGGGGATGGAGGACTAGTAAATGGAATGGTGTATGATTCCAAACTTATAGTGGTATTTCCCTTGTCAAAAGTATCATTAAGGTGATCTAAGATCTCTACAAAGTTTTCATCATCACTAAGATCTACAAAGTTCTCATCATCACTAGGAGAAAAGTTTGACCCACCTTGGAGGATATATGGTTTTGGATTATCTTCATGATTAGGTGAAGGGGCTCCTCTAAGTATGAACTTGGGATTTTGATTGGAATTGTTAAGGATTAGGACCATTTTAGCAAGTCCTTGACTAGGATTAGGGTGATGATGATGATGTGGAATGATTAGATTGTATGAATTGGATTGATTAGGATGAAATTGATTTGAATGTGATTAGAAAAAGAATGATTAGGATGATTAGAATAATATGTTTATGTGTTGGTGTTTATATCTTGATATGAAAATTTGCAAATAAATGATTACACATGTACACACATGAATCATACACGCAAGACACATAAGCAAGTTTGAATTTGAAATTATGAATGTGATGATTAAACACGCACTTGAAGAAGACACATCAACAAGTCCTAGAACAAGTCAATTAGGTATGGCCAATTAGGTATGGCCAATTAGGTCTTAAGCTAGGATGAACGAGGTTGTCTAGGGATAATTTGGAAGAAAAATCCTCCCACACAGCCGGGAGAAAGGGGTAACCCACCCTTCACCTTCACTTCCCAAAGGTATAAAGTTCTTTGGGGCTTAGCCAAGAGTGACAAGATTTTAACTCCCAACAAAGTGTGTCTTTCGATTCACACTTTGATTGAGGTCGTCCCTAGGGGTGATGAAATCCCCTAGCAGGCCTCCTATGAAGGGTTTGACAAAAACGAACCAAGTGAGGTGCTTTTGATCACACACACATTTGATTCACACTAGCAATTGTTAATCTCCCTTTAGAAAATTGAAATGTGTGTAAAACAATTCAAGCACTTGTTTTTTTTAATTCAAAGAAAAACTATGTGATTGAAGACAATGGTTTTTTTAAGCTCAATTTCAAAGTGTGATTGCAAACAAGGTGTTCGTTTTAAAGCTCCAAATTCAAGTGTTTTGCAAACAGAATTGATTGATTAAATGAGAGATAAAGATAATAGAATGAGTGCACCCAAAAAAATTTGCTTTCCAATTTGATGTGTATGACTGATATTGCTACTACTACAGCTCCTTATGATCACCTACAAAATAAAAAAAATGATATTATAATGCAGCCAAAATAAAAAGTTCATCAAAAAAAATCAATTTCAGATACACATCTTTAACATAACTGAATTAGATTCGATTATTTGAAGATGTTATTGATCTCAAAAATAAAAACTCAAAGAAATAACCCTTGCTAATTTTTTGAGATTTTTCCATAAATGTAAAAAAGTTAGAAAAATTCCCTTTTTTGCACTCAAAAACGCGGATTTGTGAAAAACATACAAAAACTAAAGATCAGATTATTTAGAACTTCATGTAACATCAAAATCAAATCTATAAAAAATAAACCCCTATTAAAATTGCAAGAGATTTCCAGAAATGTAAAGGTATTTAAAAAATTCGTTCATTTGCATCTAGAAAGACAATTTTATGAAAAAAATATAAAATCATGATAACTCCTGTAAAAATCATGATAAACCCTCAATTTTTTTACTCTAGCCTCTTGAGATGATTTGTAAGCTTTTGTGAAAATATTGTATAAAAATCTACAGCCGTTTAGAAGATATCATGAAATTTGTAAAACTTGAGGTTTTGTCTTAAAACTGGCAGATCTGCAATAAAAAGTTAGTGAAACCTGCAAAAAAGAAAGTTAGATCCAAAGATTCACATCGGGTTCACCAAATGTAATTAGGGAAAATCAAATATAAAACTAGAATAACAAGATATCAAAACCCTAACTAGCACAATAGAGTACAAGCAAGCATGAAAATCAAAATAACAAGCAAATGCAAACCAATCTCCTAGCTTGAATTGATTTATCTCCATTGCTCTTCTCCACCTGCATGAGAATGCATGATTTTGAAGGTTTGAATGATTTGATATGTTGACTACTCATTTTCGCAGCATAATGATAAGATGAATATGATAGAAGAAAAATAGATAGATAGATAGATAAGAAGAAATTTTGGCAGAGTAAGGATGCAGAAAGAGGATTCTCCAAATGGCCTGTGAAATGCTTGATTTATAGGAGAAGGTTGATTTTATTCGATGGTCAAGATTAAAAGTCAAATTCGTGATATGTATGGCTAGGATTAAAAGTTTATTTTAGTGTCTATGATGCACATTAAGTGGGTTATGACATGAGGCTAAAATTAAGATATGAGGGAATAGTGAGATTCTATTATTTATTTTGAATGAAAAGATGCTTATGACACACAATGAATGGGGGTAAAAATAGGATGTGAGTGAGAATCTCATAATTTAAATAATAAAATTATTTAAATTATTTGTGCATGTGAAAAGTTGTAGTCATGTGACAAATGTTGCAATGTGACAATAAGTGAGGGATTAATTCAAATATTTAATTTGAATTATTTTGATACATGTGAAGGGGGAATTAATTAAATAAATAATATTTATTTAATTAATTGGAAAGGTGATTTAGTGGAATAAATGGGATAAGTGAGATAATGTAATGACCTAGGGTAAAATATTACAAGATGTTTTACAAGGTCATGTATCGACTAGGTAATGTTATGACATGGACAATTTTGGGTGTCTACAGTTTGAATTTTGAGTGATTTTGATAGCTTGTCAGCTTGGGGTACAGTTCAAGTTGGCACGTAGCCAGACATCAATCAAATTAAACATTTTAATTATACAGGCTGGTAACGACACTCGTGGCCTATAAATAGTGATAGTGATTCAGTGATTAGTAGATAGTGCCATAAGGGTTTTTATTTTTTAGGGTTAATAAGGATTCCCAAAGAAGATGATGCAGTATTGGGGATACTGTAAATTCTCCTACCTACAGTTATGTAGTTACAGAGTAATCAATAAAAGACAAATTTCCTTCAAGTCCAGAATGGGTGGAATTGGAAAGAAGTTGATTTGGTTAACCTAAATTTTTAGATGGGTTTTGAACTAGGATGAGGAGCTCTGATGGAAATAAGTGATATCCCAATGCATGGAGGCTGTAGGTAAAAGATGGGAGCAGATTTGCTTCTCCTCCTGTATTCTAACAGCTCCCATTTCCCCAGCATGGCTTTGGTTCTCAAAGGGGATAAGTATATTTTGTATCTTCACAACTCCCATTTCCCCAGGACTGATTGGAACCCCCTTTCCCCAGCATGGTTGGCAAATCCACTAGCAGAAGCTTGGAATCATGAATTTATTTTCAGAGCCACATTTGTATTACATTGTCACTAGCAGAAGCTTGGAATCATGCATTTATTTTTAGAGTTACAGTGTAGTAAGTTTTCAGCAGAAAAGCTTAGAAATTAGAATCAATTTGTAATCCATTGTAACCAGCAACAACTTGGAATAAATTATTAAATTTTATCTATGTAAAGCACTAAAGTGACACACTGACATATGTTATTTATACAAAACAGGAGCTACAATGCTACTCGTCTATAAAAAGATATGTAATAACGTGACACTGAAATTCAGTTGCAATAAAATAAATGGTTGTGTTGTGTTATTCTTGATTCCTTGAATCTTCATTATTCATTTACGCTTAAGAGTAAAGAGTTGTTTTCTCAGTTTGAAACTTTAGTTTCTATTAATAATTTAATTATAATATATTCAAATCAGTTTTTTTCTTTTGAGAATTTAAGTAATATACTTTATGCAATATGAACTTGATAATTCATGGTTATATCGGGCCATCGGGGGAATGCAATCATTCGTTCCACTGATGTTTATGTGTTACAGCGATGTGCTTACTTTTGCTGACTCTATTGGTATATCGGGGAGTGCACCTTATGAGTTATGAGTCTTCCTTCGGGTCATCGACAGGGCTATGATGGGGGTTCCACCGATAAAGCATTGTTAGGATGATGCCTATGGTATTGACTTTAAAACACATGTGTCATGTTTATTTTTTTAAGTTAATATAATAAATTACTCAAGTTTCAACCGTTGGATGAAAATTTGATGTATGGTTGTAATTGCATTCCATAATGAAATGCACAGAGCAATGGGCTTCCCAACTTAAACCTCCGGAATCACCCTATAACCGTTAGATTTAGAAAGATCAATGGTTAAGATTAAGAATTTGCAACTTGTAGACCTAAGACGTGTCATTCACTTTAGTCTTTAATGTTCCAATTTCGAGAAACAAAGCATTTAAAGCACTTTGTATTGCTAAGTGTCAACTCAAATTGTCAAGTGATTAATGTTTATTTTTAAAGTTAATATCATAATTCATAAATTACTCAAGTTTCAACCATTGGATGAACATTTTATGTATGGTTGTAGTTGCATTCTATAATGAATTGCACAGAGCGATGGGCTTCCCAACTAAAACCTCCGGAATCACCCTATAATCGTTAGATTTAGAAAGATCAATGGTTAAGATTAAGAATTTGCAACTTGTAGACCTAAGACGTGTCATTCACTTTTGTCTTTAATGTTCCAATTTCGAGAAACAAAGCATTTAAAGCACTTTGTATTGCTAACTGCTAAGTGTCAACTCAAACTGTCAAGTGATCAATGTTTATTTTTAAAGTTAATATCATAATTCATAAATTACTCAAGTTTCAACCGTTGGATGAACATTTGATGTATGGTTGTAGTTGCATTCCATAATGAAATGCATAGGGCAATGGGCTTCCCAAATTAAACCTCCAGAATCACCCTATAACCGTTAGATTTAGAAAGATCAACGGTTAAGAATTTGCAACTTATAGTCTTGTAGACCTGTAGACCTAACTCCTACGACATGTCATTCAGTTTAACATTCCAATTACAAGAAAAAAATCATTTAAAACACTTTGCACTTTGAAATTGTACAGTGATTTTTAAATTCTTCACTCTTTAGATTGCTCATTGCAGTGCACCACCCTGTTTTGGATTCCATAGTTCCACTTCCAACAACACCATTTCCGTTTTCAAGAGTCGAGACTCAGAATCTGTGTAAGTGAAAGAATTCTTGCGGCTACATTTCATCGTTTGACATTTCTTAAATTCTTATTTTGTCAAAGTTTGAAGTTTGGGTTTAGAGACTCAAGAATTTGTTAAAATTAAGGAGGACTAATACTAATAGGTATTACTTATTAGGAAATTCAAATTTCACAACTTCAGATTTGTATAAGCATGTCTACCACCAATACCACTAGACTTAGAGCAATGTCCGATAAAAAAATACATTATGAAAAATTGCTTAAAACCCCAAGTTTCACCGATGGGTACCATGATATTTATGATCCTGAAATCTATGGTAGGCATACCTCATAACTTAGATTTACATCTCAAAATAAGGTTGCAAAGCAAAAGCAAGTTGATAGTATCAGTGCACCATGGGTAACTGGATTAGGGCGCATGATGTTACATGAAGTTTTCCCTTGCCTAGAATTTATCATGGTCTGTGCCAAAAATTATGATGATAAGAAAAGAGAAATTGTTAATAAAGATAACCAAGAAGAATTGCTATCCATTAATGCAGAAGAACTTGGAAAAGTGTTGGGGTTTACAACCGAAGAATTTGGAAACCACCACATTGACCTAGAAAAGCTTGCTAGAGATTATGAAGTAGTGGAAGAAAGGCTAAAAAATGATTTCTTAAATACAATAGTTATGGATAGAAACAAATTGAAAGGTGATCATAAGCCTCCTTATAATTTGGATATTTTTAAACTGTGGGTTTGGGATACTATTTCCACGCTAGCATTTTGCCTCAGTCTGGATAGCAATTTGGAAGTGGGTGCAAGCCTCCTTGAAATGATATATAATATCCATTATGCTGATGAACATGTCAAATATAATTATACTCAGCACATTGTAGAATCCATGCATAAACATTTTTTAATGATTAAAGCAGGTTCTACAAAGACATTTAGGTTCACAACCTACTTGTGCTATCTTTTTCTATTCAAATTTAGAGGAATGTTTCAGACCAACAAGCTTCAGATTCATCCCTATAGTAATGCAGAGAAAAAAAAATTGGCTCTAGTATATGAATGGACCACTGAGATAAGCATGCATGATTCTCGAAGGAACTACAGTTATTTTGTAGACTAATTTTTGGCTCCATTGCATCAAGCAATTACAAATACTCCAATGCCTAGATTGCCTATGTCATGTAGAAACTGCATGCAACTAGGAAAAGAAATACAATTGGCTGATTGGTACTTAATGGAAGAATATATTGTGCTAAGATTTTATAGATCGGGATTACAACCATACAAACTTCCAATACATGTGACATAAAGGGTTTTTGCATTGGAATATGTAAGGCGAGTGCAAAGTGTTGATGAACTACACTTTCTCAGTCAACAAAAGAAGACCTTATTTCCTTCTTTACCTTTTTCATGTGGAGGGTTCACATTTGAGAAAAAAAAATTTAGTGTGGCACATAATCTTTTGAATTTTTTTGCATTTGATGCTATCTGTCACTGGCAGTATGATCCATGTGACATCATTAAATCAATGATTGTGGCCAATAGGAATGCTACAAATAGAATTCAACATCAAAGTAAACCCTTGCTTGAAAACTTGAGAAACAAGGATTCTTGGGATGAGGTCAAAATAGAAATGGAGAAAAGTGCTACTGAGAATGGTATTTCTTTTGAACAATTGTCAGCAGAAATTATGGCATTGCACCAAAAGACAATCAATACATACAACATTTTTTATGAAAAAAGTGATAAACCATCTAGTAGAGTAAAAATTTCAGGTTCTCTAGAGAAGGAAGTTATAGATAAAAATTGGTCACAATCAAAAATTACTGCCTTTTGGTCTATGAGGAAGGACCTAGGTGATCCAAGAGCTCTTGCAGAGCATCCTGATGAACATGATGATATTGATAGGGAAGAAGAAGAAAAAAGCCATGCCAATTAAAATCCTGGTTTAAGTGAGGCCGCAAAAGAAGAATATGCTTCAACATATACTTCAGGAGCAGCCATACTTGAAAAAATTGGTTATGAAGGTGGTCCTTTGGGGTCCAAAGGACAAGGCTCTTGGACAATAAAAAGTGTTGAGCATAGAAAAATAGTTGATATATCTGGCCTTGGGCTTGGAGGTGAAAAATTAGACCAAGGGGATACAAGTCAAACTCAATTTGTTAGAGCTTCTAGTCCTCATCCTCATGGTTAGATACAATCACAACTAGGACATGCCCTTGGTGGACAGCTTAGTGCAATTGGGAGTGCCATTGGTGGCGATGGTATGGGTAGTAGTACTAGTAGTGGTCAACATGTGCTACAATGACAAATTACACACAATACTAAGAGGAAAACAAAAAAAGATACCATAGAAACACCAGGGGATCAAGGCAATCAAAAGAGGCAAAGGATTTTGATAGGTCCAAGTCACACTATCAGTGGATCCACCAGTATCACAAAGGAGTTATTTCCAAACACTCCCACAAATCCAGTTAGTGTGGGTGCGACATCATTAGCAACTGCAAGTACTCCTATTCCTTTGCCATTCAAGCATTCCATTGTTCCTACCTCCCCAGGTTATGATTTCATTGAAGAGTTTAAAAGGAAATCAGACTTGAATAAAAAAGAAAAGAAGCAACTGATGGAGAGTGTGTCTATTGTAACTTCAGATACTGCAACAACCATGGTATTACCCACATTTAACACAAATAAACAAATCATGGAGTACACAATTGTTGTTCCCACAATTCAAAACAAACCAACAAATCAGATGGATCGATCTAAATACTAGGTAACCAATTTTCAATTGGATTTTTCTGGCCTGAAAAATACTGACAAAATTAATGTATCAAAGAAGAAAAATGAATTGGTGTACACATCATTGCTAAAGCAAGATAGAGAGAAGAAATGGTTGCAAACCCAAATAGAAAAGTTACAGGCAGACCTAGCAAGTGAGAAAGCAAAGAGGAAAGCAACAGATAACAAGAGCAATGAATTAGAAAAAAGAATAATAAAATCTGCCTCTACATCAAGAAGCAAAGAGGATAAATCAAATGAGAGAGAAGTGAATGACCTAAAGCAAAGGCTAGATGAGAGCAACAAGAAATATGATGAGGAAAAATCCACTTCAGAAAAATTAAGAGTAAGCATTGCGAATGGAAATGCACAGTGGGAACAAAAATTGGAGAAACAGAGAAAAACAAATGAAAGATTGGAGATAGAGCTGACGGAAGCAAAAGAAGAAATTAAGTCTTCTCAAATTAAGTTATCTGCATTTTGTAGAGATACGGTGAGGCATATGAAACAAAAGATCTGGGATAAAATAATGCAGAGGTTTGATCATTTGTGTGACATGTTTCAATTGATTGATGCTATCAAACAACATTATATGAAGCTCGACAAATATTTATTGGACAACAAAAAGGTGCTGGAATTAGAGAAATATGCAAATGAAGTTCTACAAATATTCTACAAAGCTAGTGACAATTATTTGAAATCAAAAAGGATTACTAATCAGATTGAAACCTCAATGAAGTTGTCATCTATCATTGAAAAGTGTTCGAGAATGTCTGGAACAAAGGAATATTTTCATTTGGTTGCATACAAGATGAAGGTGGTGGATGAAAAGGTAAGGAACTTCACAAAGCTTGGTTTTCCAGAGGCTTTTGACACAAATGAGTGATTCATTGGAAAGGATGGTTTCAGAAAGAAGATGGAAGGTGCAAGGAAGATTGATTTGGACCAGTTTCCTCATAACCAAGATGTGAACTATTTGGATTCCATTAGAACACTGATAACCTTGAATGCAAAATTGACTGAAGAATTCAAGACAGGTTCCATTTCCAATTACAATCATGAAATGTTAACAAAACTTCAAGTTAAACAACATCAGTTAGAGAAAATGGCAATTTCACCACCTAAAGAGTGGAAGTTTCTAGAAAAGTTGATACAGTGACTTGATTTATTATTTTAAATCTTTGATAATATGAGTTTCAAAGTTCCAACTCAGCTTTGTGCAGACTTGTCTTTGGGCATTGGAAATATTTTGCATTTCCAATGCCAATATGTACTCCTTCATGTGAAATTCAATTAAAAAGCTCAAATTCAGACTTCAGTAATGTTATCGTGTTCAATTATCTGGATTTTGTATTATTTATTCTATCATTTGAACTAGTGATGAACTGTTAGCTCATTATATTTACTTCTTGGTAGAGCTTCCATTTCCAAGTTATGGATGTTGAACTGTTAGCTCATTATATTTACTTCTTGGTAGAGCTTCTAAGTTATGGATGTTGAACTATTAGCTTTTGTTATGTTTTGACTAAAAATCCTGATCAGTATCCACAAAATTACACCTCACCCACATCCCACATACTGCAAAAATACACTACATTTGATTTTATGATTAGCACAAATTGTAGAGATTTGTGTGACAAGATCCATTTTTTGGCCCACATTACTACTTGATCGATGATCATGTCCATAAATAAATCTAAAACCCCATGGTCACAGCCCCTATTCCTGAAGAATTCAAATTCAATGTACTGACAAATTAATTGTACTTCCACACACTCAATTTGAATAACATAAACAACCACTTTGGAGACAACCAAATAAGTTAATAACTTATAAGCATATGAATCCACAATAGTTGAACACTCGAAAGAAAATCAGTAAATATGTGTAACCTTCTCCATTGTATTGATCTTCAAAGTTCAAATGATATGCATTATAAAAATAGTTTACGATATGAGATGGATGGGAAAATTGGTGCAATCTATTATCTATCTTCTTACTATTTTCTACTCTAAAGTCTAATTAAAAATGATGTGATGATCCATTGATTTCCTATTGGGGTCTTGATCTCTCTTAGATATGAGAGGTAGCAAGCTACAAACCCCTTGCAAAAATTCATGACATTTTAAAAACTAAACATAACTCAAATTATAAATAAAACAATGCCACAGGTGAATGCACTGATCCGTTAATCTCCAAGCAAAAGCCCATGACCATTGACCACCTAGGATCTATTCAAGGCTTCTACTCCATGATAGGGCACTCATCATGTTGTCGGCTAGCATTCTTCCTCTGAATCTGATGGTTGTCCCATTGGATATAATTTTGACACATCTACAGTTTGGCTAATAAACATATTGACTGTAGAGAGGTGATGGATGTACTCCTATTCAACATAGGTGTCCACGTTAGAGATCACCTCTTTCATATCATATTCCATAGACATTATTTTTTCGAGTTGCTTATGAGTATTTTGTAAAACCATAACCTCGTCATTTATTTCTTGCAACATAGCAGTCAGAAGCCCAGCAAGCTCTTCCTTCCAATCATCATATTCTCGTGGATTTCCAATGCCAAAATGAAGTGTCAGGAGTGGGATTGAATCAAAGCAGTCAAAATCTTCCCTAAGCCTGTTATGATATCCATTATGTGATTCTACCAACTTGTTATATGTCAGCAATATTTGTCCTTTCATGATATTCTTATCTAGGAGCTCCTTTTTTTCTCCATCATTCTAGGTTGCAATTTTTCATTGTCCACCAATGCAATGCGTGTCTATTTGAATACTTCCCAATATTCAATAGCATATTTCATCATTTTATTGAACCTTTCTTTTATCATTTCAGATATAGTGTTATATTTCATGGTTTTCACTTCTTTTTCCAATTCTTTGCATTTCCCCTGGGATTTCATATGGCAATTCTTCCAGTAGGCTACATTAGCCAATGGATCAAGCACTCTCTTATATTTTTCAAGCCATGGGAATTACAACTCTGATGTGGAGGAGGAAGATGTTTTTTCTCTCTGATTTGCTAGCTCCTTCTTCAGTTTGTTATTTTCCTTAATCAGTTTATCGATCTATGCTTTGGTAAATTTTTCCACATTTATGTTCAATTCTACTGTCTCCATAGGGTTGGTATCCACTACTCGTTGAACCAAGAGATGACCAAACACTTGGTTTGGATTACTAATTATAGCAAGTCTTTTATCATGGGGATACAGTGACCAAATAAGCAAGGTGGCTTCGTCTAGGTTGTACCAAGATCCTAAATACATTTTGTCACTTGCTTCTTCTATTAAGTTCATTGTCATATCCCCTCTTTTTCTGAAGCTATCAAATACAATTGAAGAGCTAATATCCGACCCTAGCAAGAGAAAAACTCCAGCTTCTTGAAGTAATTCCCTACCTCTTTCAGGAGTGATGGACTCCATTTCCTTTTCTACCTCCTTTTTCAATTCCTCCAGAGTGGTTGCCTCATGTTCAGGAGTGATATCCTATATTTGTTGTCTCATTTTTCTACCTTTATATTCATAAATAAATGATTTAAATTCAAAATATTTAACAAAATCACAATCAGAAATAAACTGTTGTCCAGTCATGACCCTCACATCATCAAATAGTTCATTTGATGCCTCAAATCTTACAATATTCTTCTCTTGAGAGGGATCATACTGTGCAATCATAGGAGCACTGATTTGTTTGACCTGCTCACCCTCTTCATCACCCTGCTCTTCTTCACTTATATCAGTATCTACAGAAAAACATACCTCAGGAGTAGGCTCTGAAGGTATGTAATCCAAGGGCTCTATGTCTTTAGCTTGTAATCCTGAATAGGTTGCATGAGGTGCATCAAAAACAACTGGGGGAACATCCTTTACCAGTTCATTGACAGGAGTGATGAGTTGCTCAATTCTTGTTAAAGGATCCTGTATCTCACCAAATGCCTTTGAATAAGATGGGACATTTTTCCTCTTCCATTCCTTTGCAAGCATAATCTTATTATAGGTGGCCATTCTTTCCTTGGTGGAAGCCTCATCATGGTTTCTTATGACATCTTCAATTGACAACAAATGTTCATACCCTGATAGCCCTTGCGATAATCTCGCTTGTGAATAAACCCTTCTGCATCAAATTGTTTCCTTACATCACCTAGAGGTAGGTTGTACTGTGCTAATTTACCATCAATTTCTCCATATCCTTCATTGGCAACCACTGTAAAGTCTCCAAAACATAAGGTGCTAGGCATAATTGATTGTTTGCTATGTCCTTTGAGGTGTTTTGAATTAGATTTTTCCAATTGCCTCACAATTTCTAAAAAAGAAATTCAGTCAGGAACTACTCATGGCATCAAGTCTGGAGCCCCTTCGAACCCATAAACCCTTATCACTGTACAATTAGGGAAAGCATTCCAGTCTCTCCAGTTATGATTAACTTTATTTCTCCAGTCATTTTCCTTTGGTCTTAGAAATATTTGTACTTCTGGGGATAGGTTATAATTGCACAGATACCCCAACAACTTCACCAATGGTTTTACAAAAAAATCTTCAAAATAAAGGTAATGAGACCTACCAAATCGGTTGTCATACAATAAAGTCCACATTTGTACAGGTTTAAAATATCCATTTTTATTTGTATCTTTTATCCTTAATTCTTCACTCCAGACCCCTCTGACTTGTCCCTCGTACAATAGCAAATGCATAAGCAAAGAATAGTGTTCAAAATTAATATTATCACTATTATTTTTAATATTTTTGAGCCCTCGATGTAGGGTGTTGGCCAAGTAGCTAGCATAATCAAATGGCCTGGCATCCTTGCTTTGTATGTTTGCAGCTAAGACCATTGGGGCAATCGACATGAGAGGTGGAACCTCTACTCCCAAAACCTGACCAACTAAATAATAGGTGTATCAGAAATACTCTTCAAACAAATCTTCATGGAAAGCAGATTTTTCACTACTAGAGAACCTCCTGAGTTGGCCTCCTTCATCCTTGGACCTATACAAAGGTAATTTCCATCTCTTATAGCTAGTATCCATATGGTGATACTCTGTCAAGAGATCTTTGATCGTGAATGATAAATTCAGTGAACACTCTAACTAAAATACAATAGAAATGAGATCCCTAGAAATAACAAGCATGTCACCCCCACCATGTGACCCCAAGAAAAGAACTATTCAGTCACAAACACATTGGGCACCACAAGTCTTCCTAGGTTCAACCTCCATGGATTGGAAATTGGTTGAAACCTAAATTGTTTTCTGTAATGGTACATGAAGAGGTTGTACCCTCGTTGTGGTGTCCAAATATCCCCTAAGCCCTTTTGTTTTTCCAATAATCGATCCATGGAAGGATTAATTTGAGCACTGCTCTTGGGTCTCGGCCTTGACCCAGGACATTGATCTATCAGTTCTTCATTTAGGAGTCTCTTAGGCTTTTCAGTTTTCTATTTTTTAGCTTTGGGTTTGTCTATACTCTCTTCCATTATTTAAATCTTAAGCTTTTGAGTAAAATAGCTTCTCAGCTGGGTCTAAAAGTGAAGTACTTACGTGAGTCTCACTGAGTCGCCTCCACAGTCCACCAATTTTTGTTGCATCAGAACTCCAAGTTTTTTCCTTTCTTCTTTTGCCCTAAGAAAAATCTTCCAGGATTTTGTAACAACTATGCAATCAACTTGTGATATAATTCACTTCAATTCTAGTTCATAAATGCACCGCAACACGGCTGCACGATGCCCTGGGATGTCACATCAGTCTTTCACCGATAGCCACCCTCTCCACTGATGGACACCTATCCTTTGTTCTATTGATGGGACACCAGATAATGTTTCCCCGATGCACCATGGTTCCCCAGATATACTTTATGCATTCGATAATTCATGCCCATGGGCCATGGTTATAATTCATGGTTACTTTTGTTGACAACTTGACTCTATCGGTATATCGGGAGAGCACCTTAGGAGTCAGCTCGATAGAGTATTTCTACACCAATACTAGGTTGTGAGCTATTTTTATCGGGCCATCGACGGGATTGTGATGGGGGTTCTGTCAATGAAGCATTGTTAGGCCGATGGTATTGAATTTTGTTAGGAATGGGGGAAGTACTATGTCACTACGGAATTTCAAATTTTGTTTAATATTTATGGATGCAATGTGAATGTAGGCTATAATATGGATCTTGTCACACAAAATTCTAAAATTTCCATTGTTCATAAAATCAAAGTGTGGTATATTTTTGTCATTATTGATAAAATAAGATAATTCATGCCCATGGTCATAAATTATAATTCATGGTTACTTTTGTTGACAACTTGACTCTATCGGTATATTGGGAGAGCACCTTAGGAGTCAACCCGATAGAGTATTGTTACACTGATACTAGGTTGTGAACTATTTTTATCGAGCCATCGGCGGGATTGTGATGGGGGTTCCGCCGATGAAGCATTCTTAGGCCGATGGTATTGAATTTTATATAATTTATAAAATATCATCAACTACGTTAATACAGTTTGACTTTGGCATATGTATTATGATTCATGAAGTGCAATATAATATAAAATATCATGGAGACTTGGAGTGCAATATAAAATAAAATATTTTGAACTTGAAGTGAAATGATTCACAATTTATTTGAATACAATATAAAAAATCATCAACTACAGTTTGGAATATGATTCATGCTGACATGCAGTGCTTGAGTGCAATATAAATAAGATATCATGAAGTGCAATGATTCACAATTTCAATGTTCATTGAATACAATATAAAATATCATCAGACATCAACTATAGTTTGGACTTTGGAATAATGGAAATTGATTCATGAAGTGTAGTAAAAATACCTAAAACCTGCTAATTATCTTCCATTTCCCAAACGGAGTCAGGGTCCTCAAACCGATGCTCATCTTTAGATAAAGTAAAAGAGTCATCTTGATTTTGAGACTGCTCTGCACTTTCTTCGGCCTGTGTCTCAAATTCAACATTCATTGTTTGATTTGTGTCAATTTCAATATCATTGTCATTTGTCCCAGGCCTAGTCCCACTGCCACTGCCACTACCACTACCACCAGTACCGACAGTTGATGGAATTGGAGAGCCTGTGTTGCACAACCCGGTCCCTCTTCTTTCACATGTGGACCTCCAGGTTGTGAGTGCCCTTTCAAAAGGAATTTTTTTGATATTATACGCAGTTCCTTTCATCCTCAAGCAATTTTCCAAATTCTTGTCTAGTTTGTTTCTTAACTTTGATTTCAAAAACACCAATGTACTGAAAACTCTCTCATCCTCCACTGACCCCAATATCATTGTTTAACATAAATTAGCAAGTTTGAAATATTCTGACATCGAACCACGCAATATTTCACTCTGACCTAAGCTTGTCCAAACCTTTTTTATTGATCCCGGTTCAAAGGCCTTCTCCTCGCCCATGGATGTATACTACTCCCTCATAGCTGTTGCAAAACTCCGACATTGCTTTCTAAGCTTATTTTCATCTAAAATTCCTTCTATTATTTGTTCATTGTATGTTACCTTTTCTGAAAACTGTTCGATCAAGATTTTTACTTGATCATGAAAATATTTTGGGTTATCTTGGTTTACCCAAAATTGAGGATACACAATACCCATGGCTTCAAGTATTTCATGTCAAGGGAATCTTTCACGAATCTTTGAGGAAAGAGATTTTGTAATTTCCTTCAAATTATCACTAAAAGATTTAACAATGCTGTTAAAATATTCTTCGTTAACAGGTACTTCTTTTCTAGAGTGCCTAGCTATCTTACAATGGTACATTGGTATCTCATATCCATGTACACAAATACATAAGTGCCCGCTTGCATTAAACTGTAAATAATTATCAGGATTATTCAAATCAGTAATTTTCCACCACATCAAATAATTTGCGCCTTCTTGTGTTAGATGTAGATATAGATGATCAAGGGCCAAGCATGTAAGTTTATGTAGATTGACATATTCATAAATATACATAGTTCTGTGTTGGGATTTCTTCACAAGATTGTTCATCTCATCTAGCATGGGGAGAAGACTAGCTAAAGTCAAGAGTGTCTCTATATCGCTTAACCTATGTGAGAGGTCAGGAGCTTTGTCTACTGTGATGTGATGCTCGTACGTCACTCCAATCAAGGATTGATATTCTGAAAGAACTCATTGCGCTGGTCCATGCAGGGAGATCCATCTGGTATCGACATCCTTGAGAAGCTTGTTTCGAGGTGTTATTCCCTTAGCAAAATGTTGAAATTCAAGGAAACGTTTGGGACTTCAGCAGAAGTAGGCTTGGAACTTGTGAACTAGATTTTCAACTTTTGATACTATAGGAAACTTGCTTACAATTTTGAATGCTAAATTTATTTTGTGGGCCATGCAGTGAATGCCAAGCATGTATGGTGCACAAGTAGTTTGTAACTTTGTGCAAAGACCACTCCTTTGACCTTGCATCACTGCAGCTCCATCAGCTCCTACACACACCAACTTTTTGGCAATTGTCAACTCATCCATACCTGCAATTTCATTCAAAGATTTCTTGACTAGTTCAAATAGATTTTGTGATGTTGAACTGTCCATCATTTTACGAACACAAAGAAGATGAGCTTAGTGAACATGTTGTTCTACAGTATACAAATGCATACAAACCCAAGAATTATTGTCTACCGCAGTAACTTCATCTAAAGATAATGCAATGAAATTTGACTCTTTTAATTTCTCCTTTAAATCTTGCTTTTCCACTGCAGCAAGACAGTTCGCCCATTCCCATCCAACGTTTACTGACCAATGTGAGAAGGGAAAGTGGGGAACACTCAAATAAGATAATAAATCAAAATATTCTGGGTAGTCTATCATAGGATGCCCCCTGGACAAAATATGAAAAACAACACTCATCTGAACAATTTTTGAGAGATTTGCTACTGCCATGGCTTTTCTAAAATGAGCCTCAAGTGTACCTTCACATTTTTTAATCTTCAACATTCTATGGTTATTCTCTCCATAATCTATGACATACTTAACATGAATACATTCTTCCTTTGATTTCCATCGTACGACTGATTGTTCCTTTTCGTTTCTGATTTGTTTTTCATAAACTTTGCCGATATGCTTTTCTATAGTGTCAAGCTTTAGCTACATCATCTTGTCTCTTCCACATTTCCATCTACAAATCTTACATTTGTCCTCTATTTCCCTTTCAATATCATTTTTGTTTGATACCCCCACTACTTCAAGGAATGGGTACTTCGAGAACCAACCAATTTGAAAATTCCTTGTCATTTCTCACTCACGCCCTAATTTTTCTTTGCCTTTTATTTTCTTGTTACCAACATCATCCTCATCCAAGTCAATTATCTCATTCTGGCTATCCAGGGTATCCCTTGGAACATCTTCTGCGGTATTGCCATTCTCATTTGATACATTTTGATTTAACACAATGACAATCTCACCTTGACCTTCCTGTGGCGGTGAGGTATTGTCATTGCCATCTTCAATAATATTTGGTGGAAGAGTCGATGGTGTAGCTCCACCTTGATCTGATGGATTAGAAGCTTTGCCAATTCCAAAGTAAGACTGTATGGTAACTCCATGTTTTGGGCGTTTTGGTGGCCTCCTAGTCTCTTCATTACCCTCAAGAGTCTTACCCTTGCAGTTGCTGCTCGATATATTGATATCTCACTTCGAATAAAAGCTAGAAAAAAATGTCTTCTTGTTTAAGAAGGACAGACCAATAGAGAATATAGATCTCATTCCCTACTCAAAATCATATTTAAGACTAAAGCAAGAATGGAAAATAGATAAAGAAATCTTATTATTATAACTAATAACTAATAACAGTATGAAGAAATGATCACTCACCTTTGAGTTTACATTTTTGGGTTTCACTTACTTCTGAATTGAGAAGTAGAACCTCAGAACTGAACAAAATGTGTAGGAACAAATAACAGTTTCAATTGTATATATATCAATCCATATTTGGCGAATTTCGTGGTATTTTTAAATGGTATGTTAAAAATTTGGCAAATCCCATGTGCTTATACAACGATACCTTGTAATTTTCGAGGCGAAATAGGTCCTCATAAGCAACTATTTATAAATTTTATTTGGTGAATGGGTCTTCACAAGCAACTATTTGTAAATTTTAATTGGCGAAATGGGTCCTCATATAATGTTGTTTTAATAGTATTGGCGAATATGTTGGTGTTTTATGACATGCTCCCCGGGATTCTAGGCGAAAATATTGATCGGTCCATTGGAAACGCGTAGTCTGTTATGGCGAATTTATTGCCTAAACATGCCTCGTAAAAAAAAACCGCTGGCGAATGGACATGCATTGGACCGATAGTTCGTGAAATCCGGGCGATTTGAACACCTTGCTGGATACCTAGAATTCACCAAATTTGATTTACCCAATTCCTAGAATTTGCCAATTGGCGAAGATTCGCCACTAAAGTTATCCCTGAATCTCACTATGTGAAATTTTTATATTTAATAATGCAATGGTGTGTTATCATCAACAATAGGTTCACTATCTAATTGATGGTGTGTTTGAATCCACTAATCAATTTCCTTTAGATTATCTCATTTAGGGGTACCTTTGAATCCTTATTTTTAAGAATCCACCCAGATAAAATCTATTGACTTCGTTTTGTCTAAATGTTAAATTATAAAAATAATTTATGTAAATTTGTTTCTCTCTTCTTCTTTCTTGCATATTTTTAATGTTTAACCTCTACACATGTTTTCATGTGGTGTTGTATGTGGCAACAACCCACGTGCACACTTGTGTTTAAAATGGTGTAATAATAATTTCTTTAAAAAAATATTTTTAACTAAGTTTTTCCTCCTTTCTTTTGTGATGGGCATTACAACATGTCATATTACAAATCATATCTGCCATAAATTTTTGGTTCAATTAGGACACACTTCTATATTTGGGCACATAAATATTACAAAATAAATAATAAATTTGAACATGGTGTAGTGCAGAGTGTGTGACATCTAATACCAACATGTGTGGTATAACTACATGAGCTTTTAGATCAATTATGAGGTAACTAGATAATGAAATATTCAAATTGCACTTTAAGGTGTTGTAGATAGAAGGAAATGTCCTAATTCGTTTCAACCCTTGAAAAGACATGCAAAGTTATTGTAAAGGAACATTCACATGAAGGCATCATAGGGTATCCTAATTGCATTACCTTTTATCATCACCTTAAGCATACAACAGAGATTGACCTAAGGAGAATTAACTATTACCTAATAAGCTACTCAACAATGTCTCTAAATAACACCTCTCTTCATACATAGGTACAACAAGGTAAGGCACATCTACAATACTCACTATTTTTTTTCTAGTTCACTTTTACAAGTCAAGTTTATTTTCCACATGCTAAGTTAACTTCTGCAATCACATTTATTAAAGTGATATGTAATGAAATTGTAGATTCTAAGGAATTTGTCCAACAAGACATAATTGCTTATTAACATCATAAATTGATATCTATCACAATCATTTCTTCATCAAATCTCAAACAAAATATATTTATTTCATTTTTACATTTATTATATTTATTTCTCAATCTAAACTTTAATTCTTAAAATTTATTAATGTTCATTATTTATATTTTCATTAGTGAAATAACCCCAAACAAAAAGAGTTGGCCATTAATTCACAATAAAGATACAGCAATGCATTATGAGCTACTATCGATTAAAATAAGCATGCACGATTTTTAAAACATATAAGAATCATATCTTTTAAAAGTACAAGATATGACGGTGATAATGTACGATACGACAAGATATTATTCAAATTTATGACACGAAAGTTTCGCGTAGGCAGCTTGAAAACGCGTCTTACCCGCGGAGAGAATGCCACTTCCAGGAAAGTGTGTTACGACCGACTTTCAACGTATGAAACTTCTCGTCACACATAATACCTGAGGAAAGTTATTAAAGGGAATAACTTGATCTTACATTAACCTGCACTGCACCGACTGGACTCTAATGGCTCCACCTTTTCATTTTCCCCATGATAATCCCAAAGTCTTTCCTCAAAATATTTGGAGAGCAAAGCACGTCGATGGTCTTTTAATAATGGTTGTGTTGGTGTTGTGTTTGAGCTTTCTAAGCATATTTACAGTGCCCATTGGGCTTGAGAAGGAGCGTGGCTTTGCAGGGGCGAGAGAAGCCATGGACAGCGTGGGGTTTTCGATATTTGTAGTGATGAACACAGTGAGCTTTTTCTCATCACTGGGGGTGGTGTCTGTGTTGGTGTTGTTGCAGGTCATGGCCATGGACAACACTTCACAGAGTGGTATAAAGTGGGTTATGAGGATGTGTGGTATAGCGGCGCAAATTGCAATGGGATCTGCTGCCATCGCCTTCGTTTCTGCAGCGATCACATTTACGAGGCATCTCTAATGTTGTAGAGCAGTTATATTAGGATTGAAATAGAATTTGATTATATGTTTGTTTTTTATAGTTATGGTTAAAGAGTTGTAGTTCTATTGTTTGAGGATAATTAATGATGACGATGGTATGTGATATAAAAGTTATTTATCAAGATTCAAATTTTAAAGATACTTTGAAATCTAGTTCAATATTTGATACTTGAATGACGAGATAAGATCTTTTGTACAAAACAATTTCCCATTAAAATGTATGTTTATTTATCTTATAATGAAATATCGACTTTTAATTAAGATGTATACTTACTCATTCTGTAATAAAACATTTATATAATCTGACTTATTCCATAAAAAAAATATTTATGGGCTTGTACTTTATAGATTCCGTTTGCAGCCTGTGTTCTCGCCATCAAAGACGCCATCGTTTCAATTTACAATGTCATATGTTGTTTCAGTTCTGTCTGGTATACCTTGGCGTTATACAACTCTTATAAGAGAATTATATGAAAAAATTAATGTAATAGGTCAAATGGACGGTCCCTGAAAGGGACCGTAATGCTGGTGTTTTAAGGTCAGTGTTAAATATCTTTGTTATACCTTCACCAATCTCCGTATAAATATTGTTACTCATATATATGGGGATATGGTGACTCTCATTTACAGCTAAAATTTATTAAGTTGAAATTTTAATATTAGTTTTAAAGAATATTAACTAAAACTTGTTAAAAATTGAATATTTATTATTTAAAGTAGAGTTTACGAAGTAAATGTATTTGAAAAGTGAAAGTAATAAGTAGATTTTTATTTTGTTTTAGTCATTATATTGTCTTTGATGGTAATACAAAGTATTTCTTTTTTAAGGTCAAACATGATAAAAAAGAAGAAGAATATTATTTCAAGTATATGTGATTAAAGTAGGTTTCGTGGAATTGAAAAGGAGTAATTAAGATAAGAATAGATAAAAATGTAAAATTCAATAAGGTCTTTCAATTTTCAACTAGTTATTAGAATAGAAAAATAATATATCTAATTAACTTTAGCTTTTAAAATTATCCAATTAACTTTAAAAATTAAAAATATAGTCGTCACCTATAAATTGGGAGACATGACTTTAGAAAATGAAAGAATTATAGCTAGAGTAGTAATCTCACAGGAAAGATGAACTCTATAAAAGATTAGCTACCATTCATTGTAAACATATCACATAACATAAGAGAGCATAAATCAACAATTAGATCTATCTCTACATATAATTATAAACATGAAACTATGGATCATTCCATGACACGAATAAATGTGAATAATATTCAATCAAAGAGAAATAATGTATAAGTAATTGTTAAAATCATTATCCATGGACCCTAAAATGAAAACAAGTCATACAAACATCACATCATATTACTTTATTAAAAAATATATTATCTTCAAGATTCTAATTAATATGTTTATTAGTTTATACTAAGTAAACATATAATTTGAGTTATGCTTCTATCCACCCAATAAAAACAATATCATCATCCATGATGACTTGATTATGAATTTGGTGTAAAAGAAGTGGGAATGGTGGCCTTGATCAAGCTTGTGAGGATTATTCGGAAAGGGATAACTTACTTATCATGTTTACATTCTTCAACTATCTATATTTTCATGAAAAGAATTATTACATTCTCATATTGATATTTATATCACTCTATCTAAACCTAATTCTTCATTTTTATTCTACATTGTGTAATGTTGAAAAAAGGGTTCTTAGCCTTTTTTGAGCTTGTTTAGCTCCTTCTTGCAAATTTTGGCTTACTTTAGCCTTAATTTAGTGTTGTAATGTCGATAACACATTCACATTAGGTCTTGGGCCCTTGTAAAATAATGTACCTTAATGGTGCCTTGTAAAGGTGTTATAAAGTGTTGTAACACAATCTCACATCTTTCTAGGATTTCTAAGCATAATTCACTTTATTTCAATCATAATTTCTCTTAGCCTTTCCTTATTTGGTGTGTTGTAAATTTTTGTAACACACTTTAACATTCCTCTAGGCTTGTCATTGATAATTGAGATCTCTTATGCTTTAATTGGCCCCCTTTTGCATCCACAAGCCTTATTTTGGTGTATTTTTTAGGATAATCTTGACAAATGGCATTTAAAACATCAAATCCCTGAAAACCCACTTCAAATTCCTAAGGTGGGACTCATTCACCATTCTATGCGAATGAGTCCCCCTTTACTCAAAAATCAAATTTAATTTAAATCTTTGGCGGGATTTTGTTCTCTAAGATCCAATGTCGGCTTGTAGTGTTGTAATTTCGAGAATTTTTGCATATTTGGGTATAAATACAAGCTTCTTTCACTCATTTCAATCCTAGAAATTCTATCATCCTAGCATTCCTAAAGCATTCAAGCATTCATTTGAGCAAGAGAATTCAAGGCTTTTAAGGTTAGATTATCAAGTATTCAAGAGCATTCTTCTAACATCAATCATCATGTCAAAGATAACATTCTTCATGTTTGTTATTGTGCTTATGATTGTGGTGTAGAGTTCATGATCCAAGCAAGCTTTGCATTCAAGATCTATCTTCGTCATGCAAGAATCAAGAACCACATCCATTGTGACCATTTCAAGCATAATTACAACACTTCATTGCAAGGGTTTGGTGAGTTGCAACATCACCTTTTGTTCATTCATCACTCTCCTTTGCATTTGCTTTCTATTCTAAGGTTTAATTACCAACAAGGGGTTTGACCAAGGAAAACCCCAATTCTCTAACCCCACAACCATTTTTCCCTCTCTTTGTATGTGATTTTCAGGTCTAGGTTGTAGATTTATCAATGGGCAAGATTGGAAAAGTTGTCATCAAGTTGTCAAAGCAATTCAAAGTTGTCAAGATTGTGAAAAAACCTTGGAGGATCTTGGAGAAGACCTACAGATTGAATTTAGTAGTTTCAAACCCAAATCTGAATCAAGAACAGCTAAGCAAACCGAGGGCTACAAAATCCAACTTTGAATTTCCAAAAATCTGCAAGTGGAATGATTTGCCACTATTGGTGAATGCGTCCCACTATACCTGTTTGTCAGAGATTTTTGCAAATTTGAGTACCCTTTTGTCTGAAACCTGTTTTGGCACAGTTTTCTCGAGACTGGACTGATTCACCCAGCTTGGCGAATGAGTCCCAGTTGGCTTCAATGATGAATTTTTCAATATTTCAGACCTCCATTATACCTTCTCCAATTTCTCAGGTGCACATCTCCAGTTTCCCCATTTTTTGTTGCTATTTGCTTACATTTCTGTCATTTTGCATACTACATTATGTTTTCAAACATTTTTTTTCCAAGTTTACACTTAGTGGTGAACCCCTCATTTTACATCATTCCATCCCCTAGAACACACCCTTTTTCAAATGTCAATATCCTTTGCATTGGAATCTCAAGGGTTGTTCTTGAGTGAAAGAAAATAACCTCTCTCCTTTTAGGTCCAAAATCGTGGAAGTAAAAAGAGAGCCTCGCCTATTTTCGACATTTCTTTTTGGTGAACTTGCATTTAGAGCATCATTTAATTATGATTTGGAGTGCATTTACATCCTATATTTAGCTTGCATTAGCATTGCTTTAGGTTTTGCATTGGTTAATTTGCATTCTAGGGTTTCAATATTTGCATTAGTGAAAAGATCATTCAACTTGCATTATTGCACTTAATCTTATTAAAAATCAATAAAATTTTGCATTTGCATCTTATATTTGGAATAGAAAACATAAAATTCATAAAATTCCAATCAATTTTTTTGAAATTTTTTGAAAAAATCCATACCTAGACTCATTCACCACCTTGGGTGAATCAATCCCTTTGCATATTTTTCCATGCATTTTCTTTCATTTAAAGTTCATTTTTTGAGTTTTTGTTTGGTGCTTCTGCATTTCAATTTTACTTTTTAGAATTTCAATTACAAGCATTTCATTCTTATTAGTGTACATTACATTTGCACCAACCCTACATTTAGTAGCTTTTACATGAGTGTTTGGTGTCCTATTGCTAATACCATAGTGAGAAGAAGTTTGAGACTCATGTCACCCCATGATAACACACTCGTTGTGGATCTTGGGTTATCTAGAGCTTCCACCCCTAGTATTGACACTAGCACACTAGGCATGGATAAGACCCTAGGTAACTCTTTGCCTTCAAGTAGCATGCAAGTTAAACCAAAGAATGATAGCATTCCACAAGAAAACCTAATCCACATTCATGAGGACTTAGTGAACTTACAACATCAAATTAGCCTTGAAAAAATTTCAACCACTACAATTCCTACAATTGAAAACATTCACCGTATGCTTGAAACTGAAGATGGCCTAGAGACCTTGTGAAAAACATAGTGCAAATCTTTGGCAAGCATCTTCCATCAACCACTAGTTGTTCTTTTCCCACAAACAATGCTTCAAGCCAAGGAGGAACTCAAATTACTCCTCCAACAACAATATCGTCAATACCTACCTATACCCCTCCTCAAGTCACAACAATGCAACAAATTAGTAATGTGATTCCTTCCTTAGGTATTACAACTAGCATCTCTAATTCCTATGTGGCATCGCATGTTATAGCTCCTACTACCTTACCACCTCTAAGAATTTCATTCACTTGTTCCACAAACACATACACTCCATCACCACTTTCATTTCCATCTCATAACACGAGCAATGACCCTCTCATACATCAAATTTTCCAAACCATGTCATCTCTTCAAAAGAAAATTTCCACCATCAACCAAAATCAAAACAGTCCACCCACATATTATGTCAAGAGTATTCCATTATCCTTGGAGATACTATGCACACCAATGCCACAAGGTGTAGAGATGCCTAGATTCAAGAAATATGGAGGGAAGGGAGATCCTTCTAACCATGTTAATGCCTACACTGCCCTATGTAGTGAATTTTTCCTTGATGATAAACTTTTGGCAAAACTCTTTCCTAGGACCTTGAAAGACACTGCCTTTGAGAGGTTCTCTTCTTTAGGTCGAATAACTCGATTTGTTAATTTGATGAACTTGTTGAGGCATTTATAAATCATTTCCAAGTGTAGATGACTCCTAAGCTGACCTTGGTTGAATTTATGAGATGTAAGAAAAAAGAGGAAGAAAAGATAAATGACTTTATCTCCCGCTATCAATTGCTTTATTCCCTAGTCGATGTCAAGATCCTCGACCCACACCTTCAAAATATGTTTATAAAAAACTTGCAAAACAAAATCCAAGACAAGTTGAAAATGATGAAATTCCCGTCCTTCACGCACTTGTGTACTTCTCTCTATAATTACCAAAATTTGGTTTCTAGTTGCAATACAAAGTCCACTTCTAGCCAAGTTGAAATATCCAAGAATGTGCACCAAAACAATTCTCAACCCTTTAGAAAAGCAAATAAAGGGTTCCTTTAATTCAACCCTCCTCAACAACAAACTCAAAATGTCCATAACCAAGTTGTTGTTGTCAAAGCCTCAGTTCCCTTTAGTTATGGAGACCCAAAGAGACAATTCACTCCCCTACCTGACACCCTTCATAAAACCATGTCCCAACTTCCAAACCAACAAATGATTACCTTCTCATTAAAAAACTTGACTCTAATAAGCCTTTTCCTCTGAACTTTAAAGCAAATGCTTATTGCCACTTTCATCGAAAAAATGGACATGACATGGAACATTTTAAGCATCTTAAACATCTTGTACAAGACCTCATTGATTCCAGTCGTTTATCTATTACAGGTACCAATGATCAAGGCAATAAGTCTATTGCCCCTTCCAACCAAAATTTGTAAATTTTTACCAGTCCCATGCCAAAACATAATGGCACATTTGTTAAAGCTAGTGACACACCTAAGAATGATGTGATGAATGTTGATACAAATGACACGAGCACACTAATTATGTTCCAAATAATGCTATTAATGTCAATCCTACTGATGAAATGATAGGGGTGATACACGTCATCCCTCTTAAGGGCCAAACTAAGAGTCCTCTTGATATTGCTTTCTCCTCTAAAGATATACTTAAACATTTGTCTGATGGCCCTCTTTACATAGCTAGTCATATCTATGATTTAATCCCACTAATGGGATATTAATAGATCCCACTGTGGAGAGAACATGATCACTGATGAATTCCTACTCTTGCATGATCTTTATCCAGATGAGTATGACAAACTGAAAACATGGATCAAGACACACAATGGTTTTGTGTGCCCTATGATTGGATTGATCACCCTCCCATTACAAATAGGACCAAAAACATTAGATGTTACATTCTCCATCATCCCACAGTCGGACCAACTTCACTCTATAAAAGTTATCCCTTAGGTTGTGCATAAATTCTTGAAGTTTCTCTTTGACAAGGGTATGTGCAGGATCATCATGGAAAAAATAGGTCCTTAAGTGGTAATAAAATTCAAAAAATCAGAGTCAGGCAACTTTACGTAATATCCCTCCGTTTTGCTTCTTGTTCAAGTTGTTTTATGCTATGTTTGGTTGCAATTACTTTGATACTGGATGCATTTTGTTATGAAGTTTTGATCGCTACTATTGAGCGACAACTATTATTATGGGATATAGTTATCTGATTATTGTGTCACATGCATTATGGATTAATGATGTTGTAGAGTTAACATGAGATGTTATTTTGAGATTACTAGATTATGATGGAAGTGTTAGTTTCGATGAGTGTATTGGTGAAGAGGAAGGTTTCGCATCACTCGCTTGCGAGTGCCCTACGAATCCGTAATTTCTTCTTCATGGTGTGTATTATATACTGGATATATTGTATGATATTGTTTACTTGTTTTTTTTCAAGATTGCAGGTACATGACATCGACTCCACCTGGTTTCATAGGTTTGAGAGTGTCGATCCAACGGATAAGTTGAATGGGAGATAGTAGCTAGATAACATGTGTCAAGTTTACGCCTTAGCCTTAGTGTGTCGTCAATCGTGTGTGTCGAGTCACTGTCTGTCTTGCTTTAATGTTATTTATCTCTGAAGGATTATTGATTTGGAAATAAATATTTAGAATAATTACATTTAAATCATGTTGATGGTTATTTAATTTAAATAATGCAATGTGGATAAAAATTATATTTAAATTAATTAATTATATTTAAATTATTTAATTAATTAAATTTAATCCAAAGGGTTGAATTTAGTTATTAAATAACTAAATTAATTAATTAAACATGATGCAAGAGAATGAAAGGAAATAAAAGAATTAAAATTAAATTTAGAATTTAATTTCAACATGTGGGAATTAAATTAGAAATTGTAATTAAATGTTTATTTGGGAAATTAGTTGCAACTTTGGAAATTAATTTATTATTTGAAATTGCATTTTAAATTGAAAGTGGGTTTTCAAAAAGTGAAATTGAAATTGAAATTTAAAATTGAAAGTGAAATTTGAAATTGAAATTGAAATATCTAATTTGCATGTAATGTGAATTAGGGTTGTATTAGGTATTTTTGATTTATAAAGAATACATGTTTTAATTTTAGGGGAGAAAGTTTTTAGAAAAATATATTTTTACAGCAGAGAAGAAATTTTGGAAAATTGTACAAGAAGGGTTTAAAGAAAGTTTTGATTGTAGAATTGATTGAAGGATAGATTGTTTGCATTTGTTGGGTTTTGGATTGGATTTCATTGGAGGATTGAAGAAAATTCATGAAATCTTTGGAGGAGGCTTGCATCAGAAATTCATCTCTTCCTGTAGCTTCTTGTACTAGGTTTTCCTCTTTGTGTTTTATTGTTCTTGTTTGTTTTTTCTTAAATAGTAGTGATTAAAGATTTATTTGTTAAATCTATTTTAGAAAATAAATTTGATATTAGAAGAAAAAAAGTAAATGAATTTACAGCCTTTGCTTGTGAAAATTTTTGAGTGAAAATTGTAAAAAACTCAGTTGAATTTAAATTATTTGGGAAAATCAATTATGTTGTTATTGGAAATCAAATATAGAGATTGAACAATGCATTTAGAATGTTTTTAGAAAATGAAACCCTCTGTTTATTATTAAAAATCGGATTTTAAAATCTACAGAATAGTTATATTTTCATGGTAAAATGGTCTGGTTGCGTCGCCTATAACTCCACTTACACAAACTAGGTTGTCAGGAAATTTAAAGGGTTTTTGCATTTTGAAATTTTCTTATCCCTGTCAAAAAATCGCAAATACCCAGATCCTAGTTTTTGAGTTATGCTTGAAACATGAGACTGTTGTTAAGTTATTTTCCCATGGCTGCTCTGAAAATAAAATAATAATAAATTAATATTTATAAATATTAATATTTTATGAATTGTTATTATAATATTAAAATATTATTTAATAATATTTTATATTATAATTTATAATATTAAAGTATTATATTTATTTATATTATTTTAAATAAAATTTGTATATTAGATTAGTGGAATTAAAATTATAAACATATGGGAAATTATTGTTATTTTAAAATGGCATGTTAAAGTTTAATTGAAGGAGTTAAATATTTAATTTAAAGAATACACAATTTAAAATTTAATTGTGGAATTTAAATTCATGTGTAAAATGTCCAATTATTAATTTGATTTAATTAGAAATATATATATATATATATATTGGAAAATTGATGATAAGGGATATTTTATTTTGAATTAAACAATTTGATATTCTGTAAAGAATAGAAGATATGTTAATGATTAAATATATTAAAATATATTAATTTATATTTAGTATATATATATTGAAGGTATATATCCATTTGAGAGAACAAATAATATTTTATCTTATTTTATTCTGTTGTTTGCAAATTGGGTATTATTAGTGTTCTAAAAAAAATGATTAGTATGTGTAGAAAATGTATAGAGAAAGATATTTTTTAATAGAAGTAATTACTTGATTTAAAAGGAAATATTTATTAATATGATTGAAGAAAATATATTGAAATGTATATATATATCCATGAGTATTTTCAATCAGTATTTACCTTGTTTTATTTAAGTGCGTGTAATTTAGCTTTGCATGAAGAATTTAAATGACAAGTTTTGAATGTATGGTCAAAATTGATAAGAAAAAAGATATTTAAATATATTGAAGAATTATAGAAATATTTATATTTAAATGTTTGTTTTAATTAATGAGATTTAATTAGAAACAATATGAATGCGTAGTCAAATAGATAAGCCAAAAGATATTTTTATACATTGATGAAATTGCATGTTTTTAAATGGATAGTTGAAGAGACATAGACTCCGGATAGAAAATTGAAATGATTGTTTGCAATAGTGTTAGGTTGCATTAGAAGTAAATTTAGGAACTAACTATATTAAAAAAGGCAAATAGTTATTATGTTTTATTTAGTTCCATAGAGTAATTTAGTCATTGTGAATGGAATATTAAAGAATATATGTAATTAAATTTATTATATATATATTTGGTATCTATATAATATGGAGCATATATATATATATATATTAAGTGTAAAATTCATTATCGTATTTTATTTTAATGAGATGCATGCAATATATTATTGAATAGAGATTTAAAAATGGATTGATTAGTGTATATGTAAAATGGATAGAGAAACAATATGTTATTATATTAAAGTGATTGAATGTTTTAAATAGAAAATTGAATAAGATGTAAGATTTGGTTAGGAAATGGAAAGAGTTTACTTGCATGGATTTGTGTCGATTTAAAAGTAAATTAAGAAGTTGTTTTATTGATGAGACAATCAATTATGTGATTTATTAATTTCTATTTAGATTAATTGAATCATTGTGATTGGATTATGAAAGAGATATGGATTTAGTATATCCAAAAGTAGTATCTTCCTCATGATTATCTTAAAGGATTTAATTCTCTGTATTCAGTAAAGGGAAGTAAGTTTAATTGTTTTAGATTTCCAATAATGAAAAGGGAAATAGGGTTATGATTATTTTAGATGATCTAGTTATCGTGTCTTTGACTTTGTCAACACTACCTATTGAATGAGTATGGATTTAGGAAATCCAAATATTAGATTTGATTGATGACTTGAATGCTTTTGTTGCTATGTCGTCAAGTTGCATTGTGGGTTTTGGGATTTAGTGTTAGTCCTAAATTATAAGTCTTTCAGAAGAACTTAGAGGATAAGGGTTGTTGAATCTTTATGCCATCCAGTTGTTTTCCTTTGGGTAGTGCATGGCATTTTTTCAATTTTACCTAGTTTTCACAAACGGGGATGTTTGCACCTCCTTGGTTTAGGAGCGGATTATGGGATCCATGTCTCCTTGTATGGAGTGACCTTGTTATGTGGTTTCATCTTGTTGCCTCCTGTGAGAGGAGTGGACTATGTGTTTGTTGCCTCCAAGATATTTGGAGTGAGTTCTATTATTTGTATTCTCCTTGTATTGGAGTGGATTATGATGCCTAGTTGGTATGCACTTGTGGTTTCCTTGGTGGATTGTTTGGGTGTGTGTTGTCGAATAGAAGAGTGGCTTCTGTTAGGCGCTAGAGCCCAAAGAGGTAAACTGGATAACCTTCAGGAGTGATTTAAACAAGTGATAATTAAAGTAATGTACTTAGAAGATTAGGACTAACTTCTCACTAATCAAGATAATTTTACCTCACTCATAGACACAAGGGCTTGTTTAGACTTGGGATGAGTGGGAAGGCTTGGAATAGCAAGATCAACTATCTTGTCCATACAAGAGATAGTTGATTCCGCATGAGTGAGTATGGGGGCCGGGATTCGGTTGAGGCCACCAGGATTACTTGTGCCAGAGCCTATGAAGAATGCCCCGACGAGATCTCATGACAAACCTTGCGATGCCACTCTATCTAGGACAATTGTTGTTAATTGTTTTATATGTATGGTTCTTTGAACATACTTGATCTACTTTATGTCTAGAAGCAATGTGACCTATGTCAGTGATGTTTGAGTTGTACTTAATTTGTACTTGTATGGTGATTGGAGTTGTACTTGATTTGTACTTGTATAGTAATTGAGTTGTACTTGTTAGTTCATTTGTTTGGTTATATCAATATGAGTCTGCCTTTGGTTAGTGGTTGTAGAATCTTGTCCATGTTACTTAGTTACTATCTCCTAGCATGGGGGGTGGGCCTTTGGGTACCACTTGGTTGGGTGGAACATGCACCAAAACCATTGGGTCCCCATCTATCTATAGTACTTGGTGGAGAGACATCCAGATGGACAACTTGAGTTCTTGTGTTATTCTTGCATTGTAATATTTTAACTTGTATAAGTTATTTTATCCCTCTTATGTTTATGAGGTAGAATTTTGTAATTGTAACCTTGAGTACTATTGCCTCATTCTGGGAATGAGTGATGTAACTATTGGATAAAGATAAGGATTATGAGATTGTATCTTGGTTGATTATCTTATTATGTTATGTGGTATTTTTATGATGTATGATGGTTATTTCATAAAGTTCATAAGGCTATGGTTATATGTAATATGTATGTGTTGGTTTAAGTAATTCTAACCTTGTAGCCTTAGAGGTTGTTGTTAATTAGTAAGTGAATGTGTATGTAAAATGCACTTTATAAAAAAAAATTAGTTCGCTTAAAACGTTAATTACAACTTCCTTTAGGGATACTTGGTGGGGCATTACAGAGAACATGATCACCGATGAATTCCTACTCTTGCATGATCTTTATCCAGATGAGTATGAAAAACTGAAAGCATGGATCAAGACACACAATGGTTTTGTGTCCCTATGATTGGATTGATCACCCTACCACTACAAATAGGAGCAAAAACATTAGATGTTACATTCTCCATCATCCCACAGTTGGACCAACTTCGTGTGAATCTAGGCCACCAATGGTTTCACTCCATAAAAGTTATCCCTTAGCTTGTGCATAAATTCTTGAAGTTTCTCTTTGATAAGGGTATGTGTAGGATCATCATGGAAAAAATAGGCCCTTAAGTGGCAATAAAATTTAGAAAATCAGAGTTAGGAAACTTTACCTAAAAATTTGAATAAGTTATCTATATTATTTCAAAAATATGTAAGAATAGAATCTATAGAAAATTTAATGTAGTTTCTAAACTACTAGGTTTATTTATTTTATTTTTAAATCTATTTGGTGACAATTTGAAATTTTAATGCAGTAGTACTTAAATTTTAGGGAAAAAATAAGAAGTAGGTGTTTGTCTGACCACCCTAACTATAATAAAATGATAATATTTTTTATAAGATTTTAGATATAAGTATGGGACTCATGTCTCAATGTGATTCATATTTTTTTGTAATTTTTTTCCAAGTAAATAATTAATTATGATTTTTTTATTACAAATTTTTACAAATATAAAAACTCGTATGTCTAACCACCTTAACTTGGTCAAAACTTCATGAAATTCATTTTTTTTTTATCCTATAGTATGTGAAGCATAGAATGTGACGCATGTTTTTGATTCAAAAAATATGATACCATTTGAAAGCTATAGATATTTTTCAATCAGCCTATCAATCAGGACTTTAGTCGTAATTCAAATAGAAAATGAATAATAATAATCTATTAAATTCAAAGTAAAGCATAATTTATATTGGTGGAAATTTGAGAATCTCCTTTAAAAACCCTTTTCGTTTCATCAATTTTGAATAAAAAAAAAAATCATCAGCCACATGGGCCATCATATCACTTAGATATCGCCACTTTTTGGCCCATCATGATCCTACACATACCCACAATGAGATATTTACTATTCACCATAGTGGCTTTAACCCCTTGTCATCTAAAGGAAAATTTTCCCTAGATTCCTTTTGGCTCGAGCCCATGGAACCCATCAAGCCAAGAGAAGACTTCTTTTTCTTTTCCTACCAAAAGGTCAAGGCAAAGAAGATAACAGAATTATCTCTTTGAAACATGTCCCCGCCCACCTCTGAGCCTACCATCCTTGATGAAACCATGCTTGAACCTAAACAAGATCAAAACAACCAAGAACAACCTAAAACAAAAACCTTACTAACCTCTTACAAGCGACCAAGAAACAATGAAACCAACCTCGCCACACCTCCATGAATAAAAGAAGTTTACAAAGTCAAAGAGAAAGAGGTTGAACAACCCCACATGGTTCCTTCCATTCCTCCCCCTAGGGAAGAAAAGCAACCTATGGTTGAACAACCCACTCCTATGTAGCTTGAAAACAAAATTAAACAAAACAGAGATGCTAGGGAGCGTAGACGTAGGTGTCGTGCCCTTGCTCGTAAGTTCCATGATGAGTTAAAAGAAAATCAAGATCCAAACTTGACTAAATCAACACATGACATTCTCCCTCCCCAGTCGCAACAAGAAATTTCCATGCATCCTCCACAACAAGAGTTGAACTCTTCTATGGATATTATCCTTCGACCTCTTGTTGTGATTAACTTAGATGATGATGATGAGAATGTCAAAATTGATGAAGAGGTGCATAATGAACTGAACACATTTTTTACCTCTTCCATGAGCTTAAATGACAAATCTTTTGAACCTGGTTCAACACTTGCTCGTGTCCTTTTGGCTAGTCGCCTGCCTTCGATATACATAGAACATGATTGGGAGGCGGATGGCTTGCTCATAGGTTGACTTGCATTTACCTTACTAGTCTTTTGCATCATTTCTTTTTCATTTTTTTTTATTTTGTGTGATTGTGTGTGCATGATGTGATCCCAAGTGATCCCACAATAGTGGTTTACAATTTTTGGCCAAACTGGACACTACAATTATTATTTTTAACTAAATCTTCACATTCGGGCACCTATAGCGTCTAAACCGTGATGAACTTGAAGATTATGCAAACTAGAGTCTCGTCACATTTTGTCTGTAGATTCTAAAAATATTTTTTTCAATTTTTTTTGAATCAGATTGCACTTCTTTTTCCATCTCCTACGAAAACTATTTTTTTTTTCAGAAAACAACATTTTTAAAAAAGTGACGAACACCGTATAATGCATAACTTTTTTTCCATAAAGAATGAAATTATAATTATTTCGAATTCAGATTTGTAACTCCGATATCTAGTGCTTCCACTTGGTTGAATAGTATTTTATTGAATATTTTTTCTTTAATCAAGTTTCGAAGTCAAACCAATTACAATTCAGACATAGCGCGACCGTATAACATGTAACTTTTTTTGTATATATCAAAAAAAAAAATTATTTTTTTTGTTGGATCAAGGACTTCAATATTGGTGCACTCACATTTTTCAAAAAAAAAGTTGATAATCTACTATTTTTCCACATGTGCTGAACAATGACCTTCATTTTTCAGTGAAAAACCTATATTTAATAAAACTAAGACAAAAAATACATAATAAAACCAAAACATATCAAAATTATATTCATTGGATAGCTCATTATGAGGACTACCTAATTCCAGTTGGGTTTGTGAATTCTCTAAAATTTTCATTTTCAAACCGAGCTCTGAAGTGCAAAAATTTAGGTTTTTTTTGTGAATTTTGTCAAACATCAAGGAAATGGGGGGTTCGCTCGAACTAGGGAGGTTCGACCGAACCCCCTTCCCAAAATGGTTTTTCATTTAAATGTTGTCTATGCATGCAATTAATGGGTTCACTCGAACCTTGGTTCAAGCGAACCATTTTTTGGTTCGTTTGAACCATCTAGTTCGTTTGAACCCCCAAAATGCAAAATTTTGCCATGGGGTAATTTTTTTCAGGGTTTCCTTCCTCATTTGAATTCTAAACCACTTTTGTGGGTTTACCCTCCCCCACAACTTTATGTTTTCTCTCTCTTTCTAAAATTCCTCTATTTGTACCTTCATTCTTCTTTATTTCGTGAATCGCTTTCACTTCTTTATTTTTTTTCTTGTGTTTTCCTTCTGAGGATGACACAAGGCATTGAGACATTCATGTCTCCTTCATGTTGACCTAAAAGGATTTCTTTTCTTTTTCCTTTTCATTTTATCTTTCTCTTTTTCTTGTGTTTTCCTTTTGGAGATGATGCAAGGCGTCGAGACACCCTATGTCTCTTGCATGTTGACCCAAGAGGTTTTTCTTTATTTTCGCTATCTTCGTGTCTTTCTTCTAGTTCTATGTGTATTTGGGGGATGATGCTAGTTTTGAGCTCTCCTTACAAAATATTGTAGCAAAGAACATACTAACCCGAAATCCATAGATCCCTTATGTGTTTGGTGTTTTCATTTTGGGGGAAACCCCTTTCTTTTCTTTCTCTCTTACATGATGCAACCTTACTCAAAAATGTATGACTTGGCATAGGGCTTTCCAATTTGGCTCTCATGTCTTTCTTCTTGCTAGCATTTTTCATTTGCTACTTTAAAGTACTTTCTCACAACATGGTGTTTAGCAATTTCTTTAAAGTGGGGGCATACATTGGCATTATTTCTTTTGCATTTTTTCCTTTTCATGGTTCTTAGTGCAGTCTTCTTGCTTCATACGATGCATTTTTTATTTTGTGGATGACATTGGGTGTGATGTCTGATGGCACTCTCAAATTATGCAAATTTGAGATGCCCATTTCAAAATTTTGCCTCTGCACTTTTAGAAGTGCACCTGAAGAATTTGCTTAGGTGACCTACTTTGGAGGCTTGTAATTTAAAGCCTGTTGATTTTCATGTAAAACCCATTTCCAGAAATATTCAATTGACATATGTGAATATGCATGTCATTTTTCAGCTTCCCACGATGAGTTTTATCAAATTTTTGAAAAGCGAAGCTGAAAGGTTTTGACATTTTTTTGTTGTTCACAAATGTTCAGTTTTGTAAAGTAGCCTCCCGTTTGAGCTTCCATTTTGCAACCAGATGACTGTCAAGTCAAAACAAATTTTTTTCTGCATTTTCCATACCAAGATGAGCTCACATGTTCAGTTTCAGAGCCTTATGATCTAATTTGCTATTTTTAACAGATCAAATCCGAATGCAGTTTGTTCAGTTTTGCATCTACATTCCTGACAGCATTTCAGAGAGGAAAACTTTGACCATCAATATATTTTGACCGGTGATGATTCAAGAAAATTCCTTTTGCACACGTGCTCAAGGTACCTAAATGATCTACTGTTTCCAGTGGCAGCTTCCCAGGGGTTTATTTGCTATTTTTGCAAAATGAGAATGGGGTCAATTTCAATTGGTTCAGAACAGTTGTTTGTTGCAGAAAGTTCGAGTAAGCAACTTTGAAAGTTAATAAGTTTCACCTCATGATTGATTTCTCTGATCCATCTCCTGCATTGCATTCTCGGTTCAAACATCTACATGCTTGTAAGTTTTCTTGAATCTCAGACGTTGTTTGACTGGTTTCCCAGGATGATTCCAGAGCTAACCTGGCCAGCTTTCACCATTTTTCAAATGTGCCAGAAAATAAATTTTGATCACGACCCAATCCATTTTTCAACTTCAGAAGAATTCAAAATCAGTGTCGGATTAATTTGGGCATGAAACTTGTTTGAAAACAATTTTTTTTTTACTCGGGCCCACATGTTGGCCCGACATGCTTTACACTTTTGTGAATTTGTTTGCCTTCAAGCTTTGAAATGCAAAGTGAGATCTACCTTTCAAATGTGGAAATACCATCATGAGATGAAGGCAAGCATAGTGCTGGATTTGGAGAGTATTAGAGCAAAATATGGGCAACAATCAATATTCTGTGGATAGAGTAACTTTGTTAAATGATGTATTTGTAGGTGCCTTGCTTGACATGCAAATATATAGGGAATTATTGTTATGTTAAGAATGTTTAACCTTTGACCTTAATGAAATGTCATCTCATCGAAAGGGGTAAGTGCACCAATCTGTGACACAATTTAGGTGCCAAATTGAAAAAACGATCAAAAAAACCCCGAAATAAGGCCTTTGGCGCACACCAAATGTCTAAAAATAAATTTGGTGCACGCCAAAATGTATTTATCGACATAAAATGCAAAAGTCGGGTTTGGAACCCTCATTTTGTCTTCAACCCGCGGCTTGAGAAGGAAGATTTCAGGTATGCAACTCGCGCTCGCCAAATCTCCTCCGTTATTTGCATCCTTAGGTTGCCATTTTCCATGAGAATTCCGCCAACACGTCAGAGAGGTCAAAGATTGCAAAGAGGTGTGTATTTTTATTCTATTTATTTTGAATTTGATTTGGAATGCAACTTTAAATAGATTTTTATAATAAAACTTTGTTCTAATTCTCAGGGAATGAATCTCCACCTCAAAACATTGAGAATTCACAATCACCCCCTCATCAAGAGCCTCCTATATAAGAACAACCCGAAACCCCTCCATCAATTCATAGGCATCCTCAAGGAACACAAGAAAATATTCAAAATCAAATTGAAAACAATAAAAGAGACATTCAACAATTAATTGCAAGATTAACTGAGCATGCCGAAACCCACCCTTATAGGAGAGGGATTGCTGAATCATTGAAGTCAATTTTAACTCATGTAGGAGAAATGAGTGAGCAAATGAATTTTTGGTCAACTAAGAGAGATGAGATGAGGCAATTTTATGCTAATGGTTTGTCATATGCAGATGTCAAAAAACTAAAAATTAGCAAAGCCGAGTTGTGTGCCCTATTTAAAGACCCAAAAGCCAATGAACCTTTGTCCCATCCATGCAGGAGGTTCCCCATCCATTGGTGCCACCATGATTTAATTAGAAACAAATTTTGGGAGTGGTGGTGGATAGCATTTGACCAACCTCCATGCAATAACCATGAGGTGCCACAATACTTTTTGAGGAAACTCTATTGCTAGTTTGTCCGCAATAAAATGCCAAACTATTTTGACATCTTAGACTCTCAGGGTAGAGGTGGGGGCTCCACACACGATATACCTGTTGCACAAAGTAATTCACTGCTAGCACCGAGAGCCTTGGGCAGACCCATGGTGGAGCATGTCGTTGTTCCTTCCATTGTTAAGGACGGTGTAGAGGTGGACACGATGAAGTTGATTGGCTCACTCACCCAGACCATTTTACAGTGTGCAAGTCCTCTAGTAGAGTCTGGTGTGGAGGAGACGTGTAGGCCCTGAGCTCCACCCCACCATTGTGGCACTTGTGGTGCTATTTGCACTTATGATTATCAGGGTGCTCATGATGCAGCTACACAGCCTACGCCAGTTGCAAAGGCGATCGCTTTCACAGATGATATTGTGAATGATACATTCGTTATTGACACTCAAGTAAAATTTAGCAAGTTATTTTAATGTTGTTTATTAAAATATATTTTGAAATTTAAGAATAACTAAATCAATAGAATTTTGATATGATGAAATTTCAGGGTCGCACTATTCATGAGGGATGCTCTATTCCTACATACCCTTATACATTCTCGACAATGAGTCCACAAGTATGCAACTAGTATTAAAGATATTATTATTGGATTTGAAAAGTTGAATGTTATATTTGAATGTTTGTCTCATAACATGCTTCGGATTTCAAACAGTTTCCTGGTGCATCTTCTTCCTCCACACCTCGTGATTCATATCCTCAAACAACGTACACTCAAGTAGCCTTTATTCATTAATAGGGTTGTAAATCTATGTTAGCTAGTTTCATAATTTTGCGTATATACAAATCTAAAAAATTGATGAGAAACACAAATATTGCATTCAAGTATTCCTTGATCGTGTCACATTATGTTCTCCTATATCAACATGATACCTGAGATATTGTTTCATTTGTAGCTGTTGACAAGAGATAGCCCTGGTGATGTTTGTGGCACGATGGACCATGGAGTTTTTGTAGTAACAGCCAGTTCTGATCCATTGAGAGAGGTATGGAATAGATTAGTCGATTTGACATTATATTTTCTCTTTTATGGTCTATTATAGAAAATTTTCACAATAATTTTATGTAGTTTAATTTCTATCTTCATGGTTGCTACCGGTGGTTGTCACTCCAGATCGTGGACATGGTGATGCTTTAAATGTGCATGATGACTATATGTATGCGGTAAGTGATTATATTTTGTTATATGCCATTCCATAATTCAATTTCTATATTTTAACATCTTTACTTTTAATCATATCAGTTGAAGGTCCAGAGTGAAGAGAGGAGGAGAAGCGAGCGTGTTTGAAAGACAAGACAAGCAACAGTCACTCCATCTAGCCAAATTTCGAAGGCAACATGGGATCTATTTCCTTCCCCTAGAGGGAAATGACTATGTATTAGTGTTGTTTGTTGTATGCCTATGTGGTATTTTGGAACATATGTTTTGTACTATTGATATATATACGTAATATTTTGTCCAAATGGCTCCTTTGTACTAAGCCTATACGGGATTTTTGGATATATTTTTATACTTTTATCAATATATATCATTGTATAGCCTTTCAGATTTTTGATTAAAGAAACTCTTATTTTTCTACTGCCATTCTTGAATGATGTTATCATGTGTATCGTGTGAGTTGTATGCTTGAATTTTGTAGGCATGGATTTTGTTTACATCTAATGCTTAATTAATTACTGTGGAATGCTCAATAAGCCCCATCTAAAGCGTATTGTATAAGTAAGCTCCATTCGTGGTGGTTTGTATCCTTTGGAATGATTCAATTACTTGTGCCTCACCGATGTAGAGGCAAGGAGGCTCAAACCAAATCAGTTTGACAACCTTCCTTCAAGGGGCTCCTAACAAGATTAATAATACCTATTTTGAGCAATCTACACAACCTCAAAGCCCCATCAAACCAAACTCTTCATTCAACACCTTACCCAACAATCCACCCTTGTAGCACTTTGATGCAGAGCCAAGGTGGAGAAGACTCACAACAATGGAAATGCCAATTCTCAATCAAGAACTCTTCTTCATAATGATTCAGCCTAATAGGCATCAACCCACCCTCAAGGGTCTCAACTCCTTAACCTTACAAATGAACAACAGGACTCCACCAAGGCCCTACAAATACCATCAACATTCATACAATGACAATTGAATCAGTTGACAACAATCCCTAAGTCAGATTCATCAAGGTTTCCAAAACTCACATTTGTGACTAGTTATTCTTGTAGTACTCAAAACTCAGTTTTAGCTAGATTTCTCCCAACCTTTCCAAAACACTAGACAATTACAAGATGGATTGAGATACCCTTTTTAGGACTACACAACATACCAAAGAATCAGTGGTCTCTCTTTTGGACCGACATATACTTTCAACACACCTACTTCAATTTTGGCTTCACAATTGGCCCTTTTTTTTCCAAAGGGACCACCCTTCTAACTTTAGGTATCTATCCAAACACCTTGGACAGTCTTAGGTCATGGTGCCAAACCTCAAATTTTGTCATTAGTTTGTGTCTACAGAGCCTCTAACTCACAAAACCGAAGAAACCCTCCTAAACCTTCACAAAATCAAGGGTTTTAAAGAAACATACAACACCATACCTCTCTCAACACTTCCAAAGCCCCAAAAACCTCAAAATACTTCTGCATGGACTTATCAAACCCTCACATAACCCTTATAGGCATTAATTCTTAAAAACCTCTCTTTGGTTCCTCACTTCCATGTTGGAAAACCCTTGTTCAGTCTTAGAACAGTCACAAATACACCACATAATTATGACTCCTTATTCCAAAATGAGTTGACACACTTATTATAACATGTTTTCAATCAATCCACCGAGATACAGTAGTAAACAATAGGTGGATTGATTGTTACATCACACAACCAAACTACAACATTCTTAGTTGGATACCTTCAAAGCCATGTTCCAGTAACAACCACCGAACCTGTAGGATATTCTATATTTTCTCCGTCTATAACTGGGGACTCCAATTTCTTTTTGGCCTTGATACAATGACATAGGTAATAATCTATACCCTATTCATTGTCTTCATCTACAATTACCGCATAAACGTGCCCTGCATTGATATTTTCATCTTGTTACATTTATTTACCGAGCAACATATTAAAACTTGTAAGTAAGATATATTACCCGATTCTAGTAGGTCCGATACATGATCAAAGTCAATGGATGATTGCATCTCCGTGATTTGTAGAGCCGTCGAGAGTTGATAAGTGTCAAGTGGGGTTAGACTTCTTACAGACCATTCATCAACCCACTCTGTTGACTCACAATCATTCCATGATTGAAGTGTACATGCATAACAAAAGCATGCCATCTTCCTTGTATGGATAGTCCATGTACCTACATCGGAGCTTCTAAAAGAGTGTAGCTCACTCGATCCTGTTAGTGTACAACAATCCTCATATTTTGCAATGTTAGTATCATCTACTAAATGAAAAAATCTATGAACTAAAGAATTTCCTTCACTACCTACACCCATTGAACCATTGCACCACTGGACAATTGATCTTGCATCTAGCAACTTTACATTGTTTGTGTACTTTAACTCTTCTCATGCTAGGGCTCTTTTGATACATGCACCTGCTCCATCATGCTCCCCCTTTCCATGCATGGCCAGATCGGCATAGAACATATGAAAGCAACCTTGAACAAACTCTGCAGAATGTGTGCGATCATCACTGATGTAAAAGTGATACTCCCTCAATACTTTCCTATTTTCTTCTGTACTATCATTTGCATGAATGAATGCTATATGTACAAATATAGAAACCTGCACAGAGTTGTAGTACTGTGATTGCACCTCGTTTTGTGGTTGTAGTGTGTAGCTCTCAGCAAAGTTGACAACTGAAACAATATGACGAAGTGGAAATGTGTCCTTGCATAACTTGAACTGCGAGTCCAACCATTGTGCTCTGTGTGTATGCACTGTATAATCATAAACCACCTGATCATAAAAAAATGCCCATAAATTGATACACTGGAATCTTATCACTAACCAATTCACACTTATTTGCTTCTTTCCCATCTTTTAGACTTTGTTACATGCCACCACAATGATCACATGTGTCATCCAAACATGATTTTTTGTAAAAAATTTGACCATCCTCTCTTTCACATTAAATGGAAGACAAAAATTTCCTTGATGATTTAGGTGGAGGCATTATGTTACATTCCTGCAAAACATTGTCAGTATGCATATCTACACATATACGTCGATAAAAATCATAATGGTTAGAAAAATAAATATGAAACCTACAACAACAAGTAGTGTGTGTGTATGATTTATTTTGACATAAAAAGGCTTAGCATTTCAAAATACCTTTGACATATTTTAATTTCAAGAAACTTTTGTACAAAATCAGCAAAAAATTGGGTTTGAGTGGTATCCAAATAATGCATTGGATATGGCTCACGGTTTATACTACCAATTCTCCTTCTTACAACATCTCTTTGATTAGGAGAGGTCCTTGTGTTATCCTTCCAATAATTCACAATTAAAGATCTCAAGCCTTGAGCAATTCTTGTGTCTTTCTGTGGCACTCTACCCGAAAATGCCCATAACCCATTGCTATTTGGATCCTCCACTCTTTCATGCCTTCCTTTGGCTCTCATTAGACATGATCTACTTATTTTCAAAGACTTACTTGCCTTTGTAAGGTTCACCTTGTTCCTTGTTTGACTGCTTAACAGTGTTGTTGTCATCACACGTCATGTGGCACAACTATCCTTCGTGCATGAGGTGGAACCCACGCTCTCGTATGCACTCATCAAGTTCCTTACAATGGAATTTTCACTTGAGTCATTCAAAAATCTTAGCCCAAGAGCCTTCATGGTGGGCCTAAATTTGAGTTGCCTCATCATTTCAACAAATAGTTGGCATCTTCCACCCTCACTTAGCTTCACAAGAAACAAACTCTATATCCTTTCTGCATATCTTTGACATGTACATTTTGGAATCTTATTAGGCATCCATTTCAAAACAATGGAATCAATATCAATCAAAAATGTAGGTTTTCTATGCAAAAATCTAGGAGGAGTTCTCAAATGTAAATTTGTGTCAATATTGGGAAGGTCAACAACATTGGGGATAGATCGTGTACCTTCAATTGGAGGTGCAATTGATGACATACCTTGAGATTGACATGTAAATGATGTTGTACCTCCAACTTGAGATGTCGTTTGTGGAGTTCCTTCAAATAGAGATGTGTTTGTTGATGTACTTTCAAAACACAATGTTTTTGATGGTGTGTCTTCAATTGGAGATGTGATTTCTGATGTACCTGGAAAACCACATGTTGTTGTCAATGTGTCTTCAACTGGAGATGTGCGTTGAGCTTCACCTATGGTTGATGATGTGCCCCCAACTTTTGTATTCATTCCTGTCCTTCCACGAACTTTCTTCATTCGTGCCCTTTGTTTTTCCAATTTGACATCTCTCTTAGATTGCACATAGGTTTGTGGCTATATGGGCTGCAATTCCTTTGCTTCACAAGCTACATTTTTTTATTCTCTTCTCCTTGCATTTTTAACTGCACGCTCTTCTAGTGTTAGAGGCTTTGGTCATTTCCTTGGCATGACCATGAATGCTACATGTCCACAAACACACATAGAACAAAAGTAAGTAATGCATTTTACAAAAAAATTGATGTAGAGAGGGGTGGAAACCATTCAATACAACAAATCAATGAGAATCACAAACCTAGGGTATAAATTGTTGCCACCTAAATGAAAACTAGAGACTCTTGTGTTTATTTTTCTCAGAACCAATTTTTTGATTGTCAACAAAGTCATGAAGAATATGGATTCAAAGAAGGGTTTGTGATGCTATATCTTATCATTATTCACTATTTCTTTGGCAATGAGGTTTTCCAAATTAGATGAAAATAAAAGGTTTCCAAATTAGTTGGAAAAAGAATGAAATACAGTGAATTCCACTAGCCATGCTGGAAATGGACTACTATAAGCAATGCAAATAGAATTCATAAGTAAATTTATGTTAAGTAAATTTCATGTTTCTTTTTTTTTTGTTCTTCAAACTCATAAAAATTGAAATCTTTTATGCAAATCTAAAAATTGAACTTTTTTATGCAAATCCCATCTAATTCAATGTTGAATTCTAAGTCCAATTGTTATGATTAATAAATTCATTAAGGAAATTTTGTTTATATTGTCAAAAACAAACAAATATACTAAAGACAAACATTTCAATTTACCAAAATGAATATATTACCTCAGATAATGTAAAATGATGTAGAAACTTCAAAATATCTTCTTCTACGTTGTCTACCATGCAGATTGGTGGTAAAAAGGAGATGGATCAAGCATAGATTGGTACAATATGAAGTCAACTGTAGAAAAAAGGGTGTTTCTGACTTAGATAAAGTGTTGAACCAGACAAACAAAGGAGAGTGTGGGCCTGAATCATGAGGTCAACCCTTATTTTTACTGTTTCAAGGTAAAACCCATTTGGCACTCACCAAATTTGGAGAGCGCCAAATTTGGCGCACTCCAAATATGTTCCTCTAAAAAGGAGAGACTTCAGAGAGAGGGAGTCAAAGTGGGAGAGAGGGGGTGGGAAGGATAGACCTAAGAAAGTAGGGTGGGAGGTAAGTGAGGCCTGACAAAGAGGGATTGTGACATAAGTGAGGCTTAATCCCTCAACCCTTGAACCCTAATCCATAGAGACAGAGAGAGGGAGGGAGAGGGAGTGGGAGGGAGACACCCGAGAGAGAAGGAGAGGGAGACAAAGTGGGAGAGAGGGGGTGGGAAAGAGATACCTAAGAGAGTAGGAGAGAGAGGGAGTGAGAGATAGAGGGATGGGAGAGATACAAGGAGTGAGTGAGAGAGAGAGACTTGAGAGATAGAGAGGGGGTGGAGGGAGAGGGAGTACTCGGGGGAGAGGGAGTACTCAAGATAGAGGGATTCGAGAGAGATGGAGGGGGTGGGGGGAGATACATGAGATAGAGGGAGAGAGAGAGTGGGAGGGAGATGGGAGAGAGATAGATGGATTGAGTGAGTGAGAGAGAGACCTGAGAGAGGGAGAGGGGGTGGTATGGAGAGACTTGAAAGAGAGAGAGAGGGAGGGAGTGGGAGAGAGACAGAGGGAGGGAGGGTTAAGGGTAGAGGGTAGAGGGTTTAATGGTTTAGGGTTTAAGGTTAAGGTTTAGGGTTTAGGGTAGAGGGGAGAGAGATAGAGGGAGTGAGTGAGTGTGTGAGAAAGAGAGACCTAAGATAGAGAGAGGGAGTGAGTGAGTGAGTGAGAGACCTAAGATTCCCTCTCTAGTTCTCTCTACCTAGTTCTCCCTCTCTACCTATTTCTCTCCTTACCTCTCTACTCTCTATCTCACCACTCTCTCCATCTAACTCTCCCTCCTTCCCTCTCTCCCTCCTATCCATCCCCCTCTCCTTCCCTCTCCACCTACCTCTCACTCCACTACCTACCACTCTCTCTCTCACCCATCTTTATCTCTTACTCTCTCCTTCCCTCTCTACTCTATATCTCTCCCCCCTTCCCTATCTAATCTATTTCTCTCTCTCCCCCTTCCTCTGTCCCCTCATTTTCTCTCCTCTCACTCTCTCTCCCTCTCACACACACTCACCTCAATCTCCTCCTTTCCTCTCCCACCATCCCTCCACTCTCCACTTCTCTCTATCTATCATCTCTCTCTACATCTCCTTCCCTCTATATTTATCTTTATCTCCCCTCCCCCTCTCTTTACCAACTTCTCCCTCCATCACTATATCTCAACCGTGTCTTCTCTCTCTCTCTCTCTCTCTCTCTCTCTCTCTCTCTCTCACACACACACACACACACACACACACACACACACCTCTATCTCCTCCCTACTTGTCCCTCCCTCTCCTCTCTAATTATCTCTATCTCTCCTCTCTCTACATCTCCTACCCTCTCTACCTATACTTATCTCCCCTATCCCTTTTTCTACCTACCTCTCCCTTCATCACTCTGTATCTCACCTATGTTCCCCTACCTACCTAGGGTTAAGGTATTAATAGTCAAGGGTTGATAATTGAGGGTTGAGGGTTTAATTTATAGGGTAGAGGGTTTAAGGGTTGAGGGTATAGGGTTGAAGGTTGAGGGTTGAGGGTAGAGGTTTGAGGGTAGAGGGTAGAGGGTAGAGGGTAGAGGGTTTAAGGGTCAAGGGATTAAAGGTTGAGGGTTGATGGATTACGGTATAGAGTTTACTTGGGTTTAAGGGTTTAAGGTTTGAGGGTATAGGATTGATGGTAGAGGGTATTTGGTTTAAAGTAGAGGGTATCGAGGTGAGGTTTGAGAGAGACTTGAGAGAGGGAGAGGGGGTAGCAGGGAGAGAATTGAGAGAGAGATAAATAGTAGAGGGTGGATGGTTTTAAGTGCTTAGGGTTTAGGGTTAAGGGTAGAGAGAGAGAGAGGTAGAGATGGAAATAAGGTAGAGATATTGAGAGAGAGGAGGCCAGGAGGGAGAGAGAAATAGGTATAGAGGGACAAATAGGTAGAGCCTTAAACCTTGATCCCTCAACCCTCAACCATTAAACCCTAATCCCTCGACCCCCATATTGATGAGATGAATATGATTCAGATTGAATACAATGATTTCCTGAAGGTTTTCAATGACAATGCATATTGCAGGCTAGGTGGAATGGATAGTTTCAAAAGAAATGTGATGAGCTCTATTCAGAATAAAGTTTATGACAGAGGAAAGTGTAGGTTTTTCTTTTTGAGGTGGCCTGGGGCCATCCCTAATGGTTTAATTTTTTAAACCAAAGTAGGTACAGAGGATTAAGAATTCCCATTGCATGGACATTTCTTAGCAATTCCTCTTTAAAAAATTATATTCCATGCACAGTAGTTTAGGGTTTTCCACGTCTCCATTTGCTCTATTTTCATATTATTCATCTATTCATTCCCTCCATCTATAATCACCTTCATTTTTCATGGCTTTGCTTGGTCTGCTCTACCAAAGATACTCTAGATTCTTGCAGTGGTTTGCAAAATCACTCATCCCCAACAGGAGCCATTGTTAGAACCCAAAATTTCCATGAAAATTCCTAGGGTTTTCCTATTATTTTCCATAAATTTCCATCAAAACCCTAAGGTATTTTATTTGTTCATGCCTTATATTTTCACTATCTTTCCCTCAAAACTCATTATCCCCCCTCACATATTCCCCCCATTTAATTCCATCTAGCCCTGTCATTTTCCTATCTTTCCATATAAAATTCATTTTTCCCCTTTCCAAAAAATGCTCATATACTTTATATCACTACCGCTCCCTTAAAATATCACTTTATATATATTATTTACCACCCAAACACGACCTCATACATGGGGGCCTACAGTATGGCGATAATTGTTTTGGGGAGTCACATTAACCCTTACCGCTATACCGTGGTGGGACATCATATTGTCCGCGGTAGCGTGGTGATCAGGTAGCAGCTAACGGAGCAGGCATGAGATGTTTACCATGCCACTATGCGTGGTTAAAACACAGACCGCAATGACCACGGTAAAAAGGTAGCGGTTGGTGAAGGCTGACAGTGGACGGTTAATGGGTGGTCGGTGAATGTAGCCAGCAGTTTGCAGAGTGGCTACTATAGTACAGCTAGCAGTCAGGCCGGTGACCACGGTAGTGCGGTGGTGGTGAGAAAACCGTAGCAGCGTTGGTCGAACCGTGGTACCGCACGTGGTTAAACCACAGACCGCGGTGACCGTGGTAACAGTAGTGGTTGGGGAAGGAAGTCTATGGAGGACAGCACGGAGTGGTTAATGGTTGGCACTAGTGGTTAAGGGTGGCTACCGCGGTACCACTGGCAGTCATGCTAGTGACCGCGGTAGCACGGTAAAGGCTCATTGAGGCAATAAACATGGGGAGTAAAAAGGACACCGCGATACCGCATGAAGAAAAGTCAAGCCCACTGTAGAGCGGCAACAATAAAGATAATAATAAAGAAAATCTATACCCACAGTATAGCGGTGGTTGTTTGATGACCACCAGGCTGACCCTCTACCGCAAAACCGCGGACTGTTTGAAGGATATCCGCTGTAAAGCCGCTGTAAAGCGGTAGGGAGAAAAATTTAAAGGGTTTAGGGCAGCGGTATAGAATATGTCATTTTTTAGCCTTTTTGAACGGCAGTAAAGGAAAGTATAGGGTATAAATGAATAAAAAAATAATATTTTGATGAAAAATATTAAATTTAAACGGGAAAACCTTAGGGATTTTTAATGAATTTTTTAAACTAGAGAGAGAGATAGAGGGAGGAAGGGTTAAGGGTATAGGGTAGAGGGTTTAGGGTTTAAGGGTTAAGGGTTTAGGGTTAAGGGTTAAGGGTAGAGGGTAAAAGGGTTTAATGGTTTAGGTTTTAAGGGTTAAGGATAAAGGATTAAGGGTTGAGGGGAGAGAGATAGATGGAGTGAGTGAGTGAGAGAGAGAGCTAAGAGAGGGAGAGGGGATAGGAGTGAGAGTCTTGAGAGAGAGAGGGAGTGAGCAGGAGAGAGATAAAGGGTAGAGAGTTTAAGGGTTTAAGGGTTAAGGGTCGAGGGCTAAGGGTAGAGCAGAGAGATATAGGAGTGAGTGTGTGAGTGAATTAGAGAGAGAGACTTGATATAGGGATATCGAGTAGGAGGGAGAGACATGAGATAGATAGAGAGAAAGAGAGAGAGGGAGTGGGAGAGAGATAGAGGGTAGAGGGTTTTAAGGGTTAAGTGTAGAGGGGAGAGAGCTAGAGAGGGTTAAGGGTAGAGGGGAGGGTAGAGGGTTCTCTCTCTCTCTCTCAGTCACTCCCTCTATCTCTATCCCCTCTACCCTTAACCCTTAACCCTTAAACATTGAAACCCTCTACCCTTAACCATCCCACCCTCTTTCTCTCTCCCAAGTCTCTCTCTCCTATCGCCTCTCCCTCTCTTAGGTCTCTCCCACTCACTCACTCCCTCTATCTTTCTCCCTCTACCCTTAACCCTTAATCCCTTAACCCTTAAAACCTAAACCATTAAACCTTTTACCCTCTACCCTCTACCCTTAACCATGCCTCCCTCTATCTCTCTCCCACTCCCTCCATCTCTCTCTCAAGTATCTCCCTCCTAACCCCTCTCCCTCTTTCAGGTAGAGGGTAGAGGGGAGAGACAAAGGAAGTGACTAAGAGAGAGATACTTGAGAGAGGGAGAGGGATTGAGATAGAGAGATGGAGGGAGTGGGAGAGAGATAGAGGGAGGGAGGGTGGGAGAGAGATAGAGGGAGGGAGGGTAGAAGGTTTAAGGGTTTAGGGTTTAGGGTTAAGGGTAGAGGGGAGAGAGAGAGATGGAGTGAGTGAGAGAGAGACCTGGGAGAGGGAGAGGGGGTAGGAGGGAGAGTCTTGAGAGAGAGAGGGAGGGAGGGAGTGGGAGAGAGATAGAGGGTAGAACGTAGATGGTTTAAGGGTATAGGGCTAAGGGTAGATGGAAGAGACATAGGAGTGAGTGAGAGAGAGAGACTTGAGAGAGGGAGAGGGTGTAGGAGGGAGATGGTTGAGAGAGAGAGAGAGGGTAGAGGGTTTAAGGGTTAAGGGTTTAGGGTTTAGAGTTAAGGGTAGAGGGGGGAGAGATAGAGGGAGTGATTGAGAAAGAGATACTTGGGAGAGGGAGATGGGGTAGGAGGGAGAGACTTGAGAGAGAGAGGGTAGAGGGTTTAAGTTTTTAGGGTTTAAGGGTTAAGGGTTTAGGGTTTAGGGTTAAGGGTATACAGGGGAGAGATAGATGGATTTAGTGAGAGAGAGAGAGGGAGGGAGTTAGAGAGAGATAGAGGGTATAGGGTTAAGGGTAGAGGGTAGAGGGTTAAAGGTAGATGGGAGAGAGATAGGAGTGAGTGAGTGAGTGAGTGAGTGAGTGAGATACCTAAGAGAGGGAGAGGGGGTAGGAGGGAGGGAGGGAGGGAGGGAGTGAGAGAGATAAAGGGTAGAGGGTTTAAGGGTTTATATTTTAAGGGTTAAGGGTTTAGGGTTATGGGTATAGGGGAGAGAGATAGATGGAGTGAGAGAGAGAGAGACTTGAGAGAGGGAGAGAGTGTAGGAGAGAGAAATAGAGAGAGAGAGAGAGTGGGAGAGAGTGAGAGAGAGACGAAGTGGGAGAGAGAGAGGGAGTGTTTGTGTGCCTGTGAGAGAGAGAGGGTGGGTGGAGATACCCAAGAGATAGTGAGAGAGAGAGAGGGAGAGAGATAGAGTGAGTGAGAGAGGGAATGGGAGAGAGATAGAGGGAGTGAGTGACATACCTAAGAGAGGGATTAGGGTAGAGATTTTAATTAGGTTTAAGGGTTTAAGTGTTGAGGGATTAGGGTTGAGGTTATTGGGTAGAGGGTATAAGGTAGAAGGGTTTAGGATTTAAGGGTTGAAGGTTGAGGGTTTAGGGTTTAGGGTATAGGGTTGAGTATTTAAGGTTTTAAGGGTTCAGGGTATAGGGTTGAGGGACTGGGGAAGAGAAGGTGGGATGTATGGAGGGAGAGATGGAGGGAGAAGTGAGATAGAGATAAGGAGAGAAGAGGAGGGAGGGACAAAGATAGATGAGGGTTGAGGATCCAATGTATAGGTTAGATGGTTGAGAATTGAAGGTATAGGGTTGAGGACCTATAGGGTTGATGGTTTAGGGTATTGGGTTGAGGGTATAGGGTTTAAGGGAGATGGGAGAGATAGATGGATTGAATGAGTGAGAGAGGGACCTGAGAGAGGGAGAGGGGGTAGCATGGAGAGACTTGAAAGAGAGAGATAGAGGGAGGGAGTCAGAGAGAGACAGAGGGAGGGAGGGTTAAGGGTAGAGGGTA
>CM021109.1:161950650-162113964 GCA_007115665.2 Sequoiadendron giganteum
ATTATCAACATTTATGAAGGAAAGGTCATGATTGAATCCCTCTTGATGGGATGAAACCTTGATATAATCTCAAAGATTCATCACCTCTAACTGAAATTTAAAATCTCGAGCCCTCTAACCCTTCCAAGAAAAACTAAATATTAACCACCTTCCTAACCAATACTATCAACATTGATTCTATCCCTCACACTATCTCCATTAATCCCAACCCCCTAGAGTTGAAGCTAAAGAATAAATTTGATTTTATTCGAATAACCATATCAATTTCATCCTTCATTGCATTATTGCTTAGATGCAAAATTCTCACTTTTTGAAATATTCTTTTTATAAATTGAATTATAGTTTTACAACATACGTCTTTTAAAATATTTCCCAAATACCAAAGGTAGAAAAAGGTAGGTAAGAAGGAAAAGTTTGCATAGTTACACATTTTTCTAAAAAAATAGAAACCTGCCACAACCACATTAGTTTTACTTTCTTATTTGTTTATAATGTTCATTATATATATTTCATTGTATACCCATGGGATAAACTATAAATTTCCAACAACACTAAAAATAATATTTAAAATTTTATTATTAATTGTCTAATGTGACATCACATACTCCCTTTGCCTTTATCATTTTTATTTTCTTACAATTGAATGCTTATTTGGTAGTATTTGAAATGACCTTTTCTGAGGAAATATGTTAGTAGAGAAAATTAATTAATGGTGTAATTTTAATTCTTTGGTGATATCTTAGAAAAGAGAGTTAATTGATGGTGGAAAGTAAATAATCAAAGTCAAAAAGTAAAAATTATATATATTCTATATGTTTTGAGTATGTCTCAATTTTATTTTTACATGATAATATGTATGACTTCATTAAACCAAAATATTTCACGATTAATTTTTTTTATTAATATGTAGCTAAATAACAATTACATCATTAATTGACACACATTTTTCAAAGTTGTCAAAAAAAGATTGGAAAAAGTTTTGACCTTGTTTCTAAAATATCCAACCCTATCATCTTTTGACATGAGTGATTTCTTTTAGTTCTAGCTAGTTTCCTTGTATTTTTTCTTCTAATTAAGAGTTATCTTTGATTCTAAATAAACCACTACTCTCCTAGCTAATTCTCCTCTCCTATTGACTCTCAATCTATCTTTTTTAATATTCAAATCATCCATTGTACTCTCTTAATTAGTTCTCTATAATCTCCATAGAAACTCTTTGGTCTTCTTCCAATCAACCCCGCCATTAATATTGCTTATCTAGCTAAAAATCACCTCTCCCCATTAGTTTTAGGGGAGGTTGTTTATCTTTTTGATTTCTTAAAATCCTTTTTGAGAGGTCTCATTACCACAATGACTCACCTCTAAAGAATCAATATTTTGTAGTATGACCCACATAAGCATATGATCCTTCCACATCACTTCAAGAGCCTTTTACATTATATTTTTCAAAAATTAGAAACTTCAAGTACATTCAATTCCTAATTTCCCTTTTTATCCCTCATCTTTCCTATTATCAAGTGGAGTATCAAACTAAACTACAAATTTTTGTTACCTTCCTTTGCATCTAGGGTTTTGTACCTAAAGCGGAATGGACAAAGATCTACAATTCATTCAAGAAAAAACCCTTGAAATTTCAATGCAAAGGAGATTGAAATTTGTCAAAGGGAGAGTTCTTGTGGATGAATATGGATAGAAGGGGTTCACCACCAAGTGTAAACTTGGAAACCATAGAATGTTTGAAAACACAATGTGATATGCAAACATATGTTAAATGACCTGGAAATGTAAACTAAACTAAATAGAAAAGTGTAAAATAGAAGGTGTGCACCTGGAAATGTGTTGCAGACTAGAATGGAGACTGGAAAAGCTAATAATTCTAGAATTTTGACCTATTGGGACACATTTGCCATTCTGGGCGACTTAGTCCTAGATCTAGAAAATTGTTCCAAAGCCCGTTTCAACCAAATCGGTGTCCAAATCTACAAAAAACTTAGGAAACCATGCGTAGTGGGACTAATCCACCACTAATGGTGACTTAGTCCACTTTGAATTCTCTAAAAATCTGAAAGTGGAAACATAAGCTCTCGGTCTGCACTTTCTGTTCCTCTAGGTATCCGGATTCGAAACCTTGATTTTCAACATTGTAAGAGACTTTTAGTTGATGTTTTGGATTGGAAAACAAGGATATGTCTTCAAAAGTTTTGAAACCTATTCTTCAATTATTTCCAAGCCTTCAAGGTACCTAAATCTGCAAACACACAAAGAGAGAAAGAGAAATGTTGAATGTTAGGGCATGGGGGTTTGCCTTGGTCAAACCCCTTTTAGGTAATTAAACCAAATGATGAAATAAGATAATGAAGCATGAAATATGAAACAATGCAATTAGAAACTTTCCATGATGATTGATCTTGAATTTCTATAGCAATAGATGAAGAATTTTCCCTGGAATGCTTCTTGATGACTTAAAATGCCAAAATCCTAGCTTGCTTGAGAAGAATAAAGAGAGGAGATAGAAGACAATAGAAGAAGAGAGACTTAACACCCAAAAATGAGTGTAAACCCACATAATTATGTCCTAATTCCCAAAAATACCCCATAACAGGCCGACCTTAGGTCTTAGAGAATAAAAACCCGCCAGAATTTTAAAATATTTTTTATTTTTGAGCTAAATGAGACTAAGTTGCCCCAAGTGGTGAATTAGTCCCAATTAGGCATTTTCAGTGGGTGTCAGGGATTAAATAATATTAAATGATGTTTATCAGGTTTATTTTCAAAAAGATACTTAAATAAGGCCTGTAAGTGTAAAACATGGCCATTTAAGACATAAAAAAGGTGTAATTATTGATGACAAGCCTAGAAAAGTGTGAGATTTTGTTACAACTCCTTAAAAACTTTGAAATAGGGCTTGGTAAATGATAAAAATAGGTTAGTGTATGTGCAGGATCATCATGGAAAAAGCAGGCCCTTAAGTGGCAATAAATTTAGAAAAATCAGAGTTAGGCAACTTGACGTAAAAATTTGAATAAGCTATCTATATTATTTCAAAAATATGTAAGAATAGAATCTATAGAAAATTGAATTTATTTTCTAAACTACTAGGTTTATTTAAAAAATAAAAAAATCTATTTGGTGAAAATTTGAAATTTCAATGCAGTAGTACTTAAATTTCAGGGGAAAAATAAGAAGTAGGTGTTTGTCTAACCACCCTAACCAAAATAAAATGATAATATTTTTTTATAATATTTTAGATATAAGTAGAGGACTCATGTCTCGATGTGATGCATATTTTGTTTTAATTTTTTTCCAAGTAAATAATTAATTATGATTTTTTTATTACAACTTTTAAAAAATATAAAAATCATATGTCTCGCCACCTTAACTTGGTTAAAACTTCATGAAATTCTTTTTTTTTTTTAATCCTATAGTATGTGAAGCATATAATATGACACATGTTTCAGATTCAAAAAATGTGATATTTTTTGAAAGCTATAGATGTTTTTCAATCACCTTATCAATTAGGACTTTAGTCATAATTCAAATAGAAAATGAATAATAATTATTTATTAAATTCAAAGTAAATCATAATTTATATGGTGGAAAGTTGAGAATCTCCTTTAAAAATCCTTTTTCATTTCATCAATTTTGGCTAAAAAAAGCTCGTCAACCAAATGGGTCATCATATCACCTACATATCGCCATTTTTCGGCCCATCATGATCCTGCACATACCCGTTATTTAAGTGAAATACATTAGAAAGGTCCTAGAAAAGTGTGAAAGTGTGTTACAACACTTCACAACACTTTTGCAAGACACCATAGAATTTTTATTGATTCACAAGGGTCCAAGACCTAATGCTAATGTGTTGACCACATTACAACATTAAATATAGGAAAAACTAGGCCACAATCCACAAAAAACACTTAAATGAGTGTAAAATTTTCCAAAGATACATTTTTTTGTAACACATTTAGCCCCCACTTTAGTGAGAGGATGAACTTTCTTCAAACTCACACTAAAGTAGACATTCAAGAGGGTTCCAATTGTACAAATGTGAATGGTCTAGGATAAAAAATATGGAGGTGGTCAAGCCCCCAAGACCAAAGATCCTAAGTCAAACCAACATAAGTGCAAAAGGATAGACACAAGGTGAATGATTTGTAGAAAAAAAAGATACACAATCATGCAATGGAAATAACTAGAAGGAAGAGAAGAAAAAAAGTAAAAAGGTGGATCAAGATTTTACTGTTTGTCCAACACGTTGTGGATCAGATCTAGGTTGTTTGTCCAAAAATGCATACTCACTCTAAGGCGACGAAACTCTTGGTTGTCCATCGAGTAAGAAATCCAAGAAGGTGAGAAACATACACTCATGGCTAGTATGCACTCACACACACACAGGTGGCTATGGGGAAAGTTGTGTCATTGGTTGGGCTTCCTACTCGAACCATACCAAAGTTATACCTCTCGATAACTTTAATTAGGCACCACAAATGAAAATGATATTTGTAAATGATTTTTCTTAGTTTATGCAAGGTCTCATCTTAAGGAACATCATGCTTAATGTTTCCAAGAGAGGAAAAGTGCAAATGGTCTCATCTTGCTTCCAAGAGAGGACAAGTGCAATGTCTCATCCTCAGCAACATTGTACCTAATGTTTACAAGAGAGGAATTGCAAGAAAAATAAAATCGCACAATGAAATGTTAGTGTTGGTGTATGTCCCCACTTTAAAGTAGTTGTTAACACCATTACTGTGAGAAATTGCTTTAAATTAGAAGAAGACACTATAGCTTGTTCAAAAATACCTATGCCAAGTCATGTGTTTTCGATAAGCTACATCATGAAAAGGTAGTGTGTCACATGCGAGTCAACTTAAGACATCTTGTCCACATCCCAAGCTTGCTCTTATATGTTCATGAAAGGTTAACGACTAGCCAAAAGAGACAATGATGAGTGACATATGAGGACAAGGCTAACTAACCCCTTGCCCCCACTTAGTGCAAGACAAGGGTGAGCCGAAAGGATTGATGAAATGCATGGTTGAGTGAAAATCAATATCGATTAGAGGAATGAGGTGCCCCCACATAAGGAAGAATACCAAAATCCTTAAGATGTTGGATTTTACTACTCAAAGCCTTACATTCATTAGTAGAATAACCATGAACTCTATGATATGCACAAAATGAATGTTTGTAATAGAATTTCTTTCGAGTTCGGGAAGGAAGAGATATCAAGTGATCTTGGAGTAGTCTCAACAAGATACCTACTTGATCAATAGTAGAAAAGGTTCCTTTATTTAGTAACAAAGATGTATCTTTCTTAGTACAAGATTTCATACCTACACAAGGTGCTATCTATTGTGAGATTTTTTACTCTCCCTGAGAGGAGTGTGTAACATTCAAATCATTATTGTTTTGTGAGATAACATTAAGCAAGGTGTTCTTTGTGTGTTTCATATATTGCAAAGGAGAAATTTCAAGACCACTAGTGTCTAGCAATTCAAGATGCACTAATGTTAAGGTTGGTTTAAAGGAATCATGGGTGATGGTGTTGATTTTGATTGAAGGATTGGTGGTTTCTATCAAAGGAAAATAACCAAGACCATGAGTCATTTTTTTCATGCTAGGCTCTATGGGGTTGTAGATACCTTGTTCGTTAGCACCACATCCTTTTCCACTATATCCAAGTCATATGATAAGTTCATAACCTTTTCCATAAATATTTTTCATTGCTTTTGGATCAGGTGGTTGTTCATGATTGAAGTTGGTCGTAGAAATTGCATTATCATCTAAAGTGGTTGAGGTGGATGATTGTGAAGGATCTTCTGATTTTTGAGTTGATAGGAATCCTTTTCCATTTTGAGTGTCTTTTTGTATGATCTTGTATTCTCCCATTAATGTAGGTTTGAAATCTAGGGAACCCCAATCATCATCTAATAGCTTCATGATTTGTTCCATATGTTGTTCTTTGTTGGTTAGTTGTGTGGGTTCCACATGTGTGGTTGGTGTGAATGTGTTCAAGGGATTATCTTTGTTTTTCTCAAGTTGTAAGAACTTATAAGGCTCAAGATCAATGTCAAGTGTGTACACTTTATTGTTGTAGACGTATTTCATTTTATTATGAAGAGTGGAAGGCACCCCATTCATTGTGTGAATCCACGGTCTGCCTAAGAGAAGATTACATGAGAGTGCATGAGGCATAACATGGATCAGTGTTTCCAATATGGCCATTCCAACTATAATAGGTAAAGTGATCACACTAAGTAGTTTCTTTTTGGCATTGTCAAATCCCTTGATAGATAAAGAATCAGGTTGAATGTTTGATCTATATATGTCAAGCCTATCTAGAAGGCTTATAGTACACACATTAAGGGTAGATCTAGTATCTACAAGATTTCTCTTGATCCCTTTTTGTTTGTATTGACATATTATTAGGAAAGCTTCATTTTATTTTTGCGCCTCGAAAGGAGGGAGCTCACTTTGGTGAAAAATAATATCAACATTGATTCGTTGAATTATAGCCGCTATGTCATTCGGTTTTGCATTATAAGGGATATGATTTTTTTGTAAATCATTTTAAATCATGTTGTGATAGTGAGGGGAGGCTTGAATAAGGTCCCATAATGATATCTTAGCAAGAGTATTCCTAAGTTGTTCAGCAAGATTATACTCCTTAATGTGTGAATTTAATCGAGGATCATGAGGCAATATGGGATTAGGCAAAGGTAATGGTGTGGGGGTGGGTTTTTGTGGTTGTGGATTATTTATAGTGTGATATGTATGAACAACGATAGTGTAACTCGGTTGTTGCAACACATTATTCTTAGGTGGCTAGAGGATGAGTTTGGGTTTGTTTTGCGTTTGAGTTTTGTGTGATGGTGGGTAAAGGATAAGTTGAGGTTGAATAATATTAACATCCCTAAGTGAGTGAGAGGCTATTGTTGTCTCATCATCTTTTTCTAAGGATATGATATTATTATTGTCATTGTTATATCCTTATTGTGTATCATGATATCCTCCCTAGGAGGAAGGGTTTTAGGAGAACTACAAACCAACTGCTCTTGACAATCAAAGGTTGGTTTTTCTAAAATGACTTCATCACAAATAGGGGAATGATCAATGGCTTTCCTTGGTGAAGGGGGACAACTAAGATTCTCATGACCTTCATTGATTTTGTGTTCTAACAACACAGTATCTTCTTCACAACTATGAGAGGTACTAGGAGAAGGAGAAATGTTGTTGTCATGATTACCTATGTTTGTGTTTCCTTTTTTATCAATGTCTTGTCCACTAAGAGAGGTAAGGGAGAGAAACAACTCGTATTTTCAAAACTCTCACCAAGTGGTTCTTCTAGCACCATAATATCTCCTTCACAAGTGGGGGAGATCATAGGAGAAGAAGAAATGTGATTTTTATGATTATCCGAGGTTTCTTTCACTAGACTAACCTCTTTCATAGAAGGGATACTAAGAGAGGGATCAATAATGAACAAGAAGAAAGGGGAAAGGATCTCATATTCATATACACTTAAAAAAAAATTCTTACAACACACAATAAAATCTAAAAATAGAACATGAAATGTGAGAACTATAGATTTTTGTAATGAAAACATGTAAGAATTATTCTACAAACTTGAAATGTGACAATGCAAAAGCAAACATGCAAAAGGGAAATGCAACTTTTCAGATTGTAAGGATACCAATTGACTGATTATGCTAAGTAACAATGTGAATGAAAATTATAAATTTAATCCATGGATGCATGAAATGAGCTAAATTAAGCTAGATCTAATGAAATTAATGTTACAAAAACTCATCCAACTAATACAGACATGTAAGGGCAGAAAACAGAAGCTTAAAAATAGGGTTTTCAGCTTTGTAAAAGCTTGTTTTAGGGACATTAAGGGACTAAGTCGCCCAAGGTGGCGAATGAGCCCCAGTGGTGATCTTTTTTAGAATTTTCATATTTTTTTGGTTGATTTTTAAGGTTTTTATGTTGGATGATGCAAACCTAAGATTTAAATGCAAAATTTTAAAAAAATTGAATGATTTGAGATGCAAAAATGAAACCTATATGCACTTTCACTAATGCAAAATTTGAAACCCTAGAATGCAAATTAAATAATGCAAAATCCTAATGCAAAGTTAATGGAATCTAAATCTAGGATGATTATGGACTCCAAATCAAAAAAGAAGGTACTCAAAAGTCACGTTCACCAAAATGAACACAAATTTTCATTACCTTCCTTCACCTCTGGGGTTTTGCACCTAAAGGGGAAGGGACAGAGAACTACAATTCATTCAAGAACAAACCCTTAAAATTTCAATGCAAAGGAGATTGAAATTTGTCAAAGGGAGAGTTATTGGGGATGAAGATGTATAGAAGGGGTTCACCACCAAGTGTAAACTTGGAAAACATAGAATATTTGAAAACACAATGTGATATGCAAACATATGTTAAATGACCTAGAAATGTAAACTAAACTAAACATAAAACTGTAAAATAGAAGGTGTGCACCTAGAAATATGTTGCGGATTGGAATGGAGACTAGAAAAGATGCTAATTCTAGAATTTTGACCTACTGGGACATTTTCACCATTTTTGGACAACTTAGTCCTAGATCTGGAAAACTGTTATGAAGCTTGTTTCAGCCAAATAGGTGTCCAAATCTATAAAAAGAAACTCCAGAAAAAATGTGTAGTGGGGCTAATCTGCCACTAATGGTGAATTAGTCCACTTTGACTTCTCTAAAAATTTCAAAAGTGGAAATAGAAGCTCTCGACCTGCACTTTCTATTCCTCCAGCTATCCGGATCTGAAACACTAATTTTTGGCACCGTAAGAGACTTTTAGTGGATTTTTTGGCTTTGCAAACAAGGAGATTTCTTCAAAAAAATTGCAACCTATTCTTCAACGATCTCCAAGCCTTCAAGGTACCTAAATCTGCAAACACACGAAGGGAGAAAGAGAAATGTTGAATGTTAGGGCATGGGAGTTTGCCTTGGTCAAACCCCTTTTAGGTAATTAAACCAAATGATGAAATAATATAATGAAGCATGAAATATGAAACAATGCAATTAGAAACTTTCCATGATGATTGATCTTGAATTTTTGCAGCAATAGATGAAGAATCTACCCGTGAATGCTTCTTGATGGCTTACAATGCCAAAACCCTATCTTGCTTGAGAAGACTGGTGAATTAAGAATGAAAAGAGAAGAAGGAGATAGAATAAAATAGAAGAAGAGAGAATTAAGGCCCCAAAATGAGTGGAAAACCACATATTCATACATAATTATGCCCTAATTCTCAAAAATACCTCATCACAAGTTGACCTTAGATCTTAGAGAATAAAAACCCACTAGAATTTTGAAATATTTTTTATTTTTGAGTCAAATGGGGCTAAGTCACCCCAAGTGGTGGCTTCATCCCACATAGGCATTTCAAGTGGGTTTCGTCAATTAAATCATATTAAATGATGTTTATTGGTTTTATTCTCACAAAGACACTTAAATAAGGCTTGTAATTGTAAAACAGGGCCATTTAAGCAGGGATAACTTTAGTGGTGAATCTTCACCAATTGGCGAACTCCAGGAATCGGGTAAATCGAATTTGGTGAATTCTAGGTATCTAGCAAGGTGTTCAAATCGCCCAAATTTCATGAACTATCGGTCCAATGCATGTCCATTCGCCAATGGTTTTTTTTATGAGGCATGTCTAGGCAATAAATTTTCCATAACAGACTATGCATTTCCAATGGACTGATCAATATTTTTGCCTGGAATCCCGAGGAGCATGTCATAAAACACCAAAATATTCACCAATACTATTAAAACAACATTATATGAGGACCCATTTCGCCAATTAAAATTTACAAATAGTTGCTTGTGAAGACCCATTCGCCAATTAAAATTTATAAATAGTTGCTTATGAGGACCTATTTCGCCTTGAAAATTACAAGGTATCATTGTATAAGCACGTGGGATTCGCCAAAATTTTAACATACCATTTAAAAATCCCGCAAAATTCGCCAAATATGGATTGATATAAATACAATTGAAACTATTATTTTTTCTTACACATTTTGTTCGGTTCTAAGGTTCTACTTCTCGATTCAGAAGTAAGCAAAACCCGAAAACATAGACTCAAAGGTGAGTGATCATTTCTTCATACTGTTATTAGTTATTAGTTATAATAATAAGATTTCTTTATCTATTTTGCATTCTTGCTTCAGTCTTAAACATGATTTTGAGTAGGGAATGGGATCTATATTCTATGTCGGTTTTTCCTTCTTAAACAAGAAGACATTTTTTCCAACTTTTATTCAAAGTGAGATATCAATATGTCGAGCAACAACTGCAAGGGTAAGACTCTTGAGGGTAATGAAGAGACTGGCAGGCCATCAAAACGCCCAAAACGTGGAGGTAACATAAATCTTACTTTGGAATTGGAAAAGCTTACAATCCATCAAATCAAGGTGGAGCTACACCATCGGCTCTTCCACCAAATATTATTGAAGATGGCAATGACAATACCTCACCACCATAGGAAGGTCAAGGTGAGATTGTCATTGTGTTAAATCAAAATGTATCAAATGAGGATGGAAATACCGCAGAAGATGTTCCAAGGGATACCACGGATAGCCAAAATGAGATAATTGACTTGGATGAGGATGATGTTGGTAGCAAGAAAAGAAAAGGCAAAGCAAAATTGGGGTGCGAGTGGGAAATGACAAGGAATTTTCAAATTGGTTGGTTGTCGAAGTACCCATTCCTTGAAGTAGTGGGGGTATCAAATGAAAACGATATTGAAAGGGCAACAGAGGTCAAATGTAAGATTTCTTGTTGGAAATGTGGAAGAGACAAGACGATGCAGCTAAAGCTTGACACTATAGAAAATCATATCAGCAAAGTTTACAAAAAACAAATCATAGACAGAAAGGAACAATCAATCGTACGATGGAAGACAAAGGAAGAATGTCTTCATGTTAAGTATGCCGCATATTATGGAGAGCATAACCATAGAATTTTGAAGATTAAAAAATGTTAAGGTACACTTGAGGCTCATTTTGGAAAATCCATGGCAGTAGCAAATCTGTCAAAAACTATTTAGATGAGCGTTGTTTTTCATATTTTGTCCAGGGGCGTCCTATGATAAAATACCCAGAATATTTTGATTTATTATCTTATTTGAGTGTTCCCCACTTTCCCTTCGCACATTGGTCAGTAAACACTGGATGGGAATGGGTGAAGTGTCTTGTTGGAGTGGAAAAGCCAGATTTAAAGGAGAACTTAAAAGAGTCAAATTTCATTGCATTATCTTTAGATGAAGTTACTATGGTAGACAATACTTCTTGGGTTTGTATGCATTTGTATACTGTAGAACAACATGTTCGCCAAGCTCATCTTCTTTGTGTTTGTAAAATGAAGGACAAATCAACATCGCAAAATCTATTTGAACTAGTCAAGAAATATTTGAATGAAATTGCAGGTATGGATGAGTTGACAATTGCCAAAAAGTTGGTGTGTGTAGGAGCTAATGGAGCTGCAGTGATGCAAGGTCAAAGGAGCGGTCTTTGCACAAATTTACAAACTACTTGTGCACCATACATGCTTGTCATTCACTGCATGGCCCACAGAATGCATTTAGCATTCAAAATTGTAAGCAAGTTTCCTACAGTATCAAAAGTTGAAAATCTAATTCGCAAGATCAACGCATACTTCTGCCGAAGTCCCAAACATTTCTTTGAATTTTAACATTTTTTTGAGGGAATAACACTTGGAAATAAGCTTCTCAAGGATGTCGATACTAGATGGATCTCCCTACATGGACTAGTGCAGCAAGGTCTTTCAGAATATCAATCCTTGATTGGAGTGATGTACGAGCATCGTACCACAGTAGACAAAGCTCTTGACCTCTTACATAGGTTAAACGATATAGAGACACTCTTCACTTTAGCTAGTCTTCTCCCCATGCTAGATGATATGAACAATCTTGTGAAGAAAGCCCAAGACAGAACTATGTATATTTATGAATATGCCAATCTACGTAAACTTACATGTTTCACCCTCGATCATCTATATCTAGGTCTAACACAAGAAAGCGCAAATTATTTGATGTGGCAGAAAATTACTGATTCGAATAATCTTGATAATTATTTATAGTTTAATGCAAGGGGGCACTTATGTATTTGTGTACGTGGATATGAGATACCAATGTACCATTGTAAGACAGCTAGGCACTCTAGAAAAGAAGTACCCGTTAATGAGGAATATTGTAACGACATTGTTAAATCTGTTAGTGATAACCTAAAGAAAAATGCAAAATCTATTTCATCTGAGATTCGTGAAAGATTCCCTCGACATGAAATACTTGAAGACATGGGTATTGTGTATCCTCAATTTTGGGTAAACCGAGATGACCCAAAATATTTTCATGATCAAGTAAAAATCTTGATCGAATAGTTTTTAGAAAATGTAACATACAATGAACAAATAATATAAGGAATTTTAGATGAAAATAAGCTTAGAAAGCAATGTCATAGTTTTACAACAGCTATGAGGGAGTAGTATAAATCCATGGGCAAGGATAAGGCCTTTGAACCTAGATCAATAAAAAAGGTTTGGACAAGCTTAGGTCAGAGTGAAACATTGCATGGTTCGATGTCAAAATATTTCAAACTTGTTGATTTATGTCAAACAATGATATTGGGGTCGATGGAGGATGAGAGAGTTTTTCAGTACATTGGGGTTTTTGAAATCAAAGTTAAGAAACAAACTGGACAAGAATTTGGAAAATTTCTTGAGGATGAAAGGAACTGCATATAATATCAAAAAAAATCCTTTTAAAAGGGCACTCGCAATCTGGAGATCCACATGTGAAAGAAGAGGGACTGGGTTGTGCAACACGGGCTCTCCAATTCCAACAGTCATCGATATTGGTGGTAGTGGCAGTGGCAGTGGGACTGGGCCTAGGACAGATGACAATGATATTGAAATTGACACAAATCAAACAATGAATGTTGAATTTGAGATATAGGCCGAAGAAAGTGTAGAGCAGTCTCAGAATCAAGAAGACTCTTTTAATTTATCTAAAGATGAGCATCGGTTTGAGGACCCTGACTCCATTTGGGAAATGGAAGATAATTAGCAGGTTTTAGGTATTTTTACTGCACTTCATGAATCAGTTTCCATTGTTCCAAAGTCCAAACTGTAGTTGATGTCTGATGATATTTTATATTGTATTCAATGAACATTGAAATTGTGAATCATTTCACTTCATGATATCTTATTTTATATTGCACTCAAGTGCTACATGTCAGCATGAATCATATTCCAAACTGTAGTTGATGATTTTTTATATTGTATTCAAATAAACTGTGAATCACTGCACTTCAAGTTCAGAATATTTTATTTTATATTGCACTCCAAGTCTCCATGATATTTAATATTATATTGCATTTCATGAATCATAATACATATGCCAAAGTCAAACTGTAGTAACGTAGTTGATGATATTTTATAAATTATATAAAATTCAATACCATCGGCCTAACAATGCTTCATCGATGGAACCCCCATCACAATCCTGCCGATGGCCCGATAAAAATAGCTCACAACCTAGTATCGGTGTAACAATAGTCTATCGGGTTGAATCCTAAGGTGCTCTCCCGATATACCGATAGAGTCAAGTTGTCAGCAAAAGTAACCATGAATTATAATTTATGACCATGGGAATGAATTATCTTATTTTATCAATAATCACAAAAATATACCACTTTGATTTTATGAACAATGCAAATTATAGAAATTTGTGTGACAAGATCTATATTATAGCCTACATTCATATTACATCCATAAATACTAAACAAAATTTGAAATTCTAGAGTGACGTAGTCCTTCCCCCATTCCTAACAAAATTCAATACCATTGGCCTAACAATGCTTCATCGGCAGAACCCCCATCACAATCCCGCCAATGGCCCGATAAAAATAGCTCACAACCTAGTATCGGTGTAACAATACTCTATCGGGTTGACTCCTAAGGTGCTCTCCCGATATACCGATAGAGTCAAGTTGTCAAAAAAAGTAACCATCAATTATAACCATGGCCCATGGCCATGAATTATCGAATGCATAAAGTATGTCAAGGGAACTATGGTCCATCAGGGAAACATTATCTGGCGTCCCATCGATAGAACGAAGGATAGGAGTCCATCGGTGGAGAGGGTGGCTATCAGTGAAAGATTGATGTGACATCCTGGGGCATCGTGCAATCGTGTTGCAGTGCATTTATGAACTAGAATTAAAGTGAATTATATCACAAGTTGATAGCATAGTTGTTACAAAATCCTGGAAGATTTCACTTAGGGCAGAAGCAGAAAGGCAAAAACTTGGAGTTCTAACACAGCAAAGATCGGTGGACTGTGGAGGTGACTCGACGAGACTCACATAAGTAGTTCACTTTCAAACCCAGATGAGAAGCTATTTTACTCAAAAGCTTAAGATTTAAATAATGGAAGAGAGTACAGACATTGATCTATGGAGGTTGAACTTGGGAAGACTTGTGGTGCCCAATGTGTTTGTGAATGCAAAGCTAATTAAAGCTCTTTCTATCAGATATGACCCCAAGAAAAGAACTATTCAGTCAAATGGTAGGGGTGACATGCTTGTTATTTCTAGGGATCTCATTTCTAATGTATTTTAGTTAGAGTGTTCACTGAATTTATCATTCATTATCAAAGATCCCTTGACAGATTATCGCCACATGGATACCAGCTATAAGAGATGGAAATTACCTTTTCATAGGCCCAAGGATGAAGAAGGCCAACTTGGGAGGTTCTCTAACAGTGAAAACCCTCCTTTCCATGAAGATTTGTTTGAAGAGTATTTTCGATACACCTATTGTTCAGCTGGTCAAGTTTTGGGAGTAGAGGTTCCACCTCTCATGTCCATTGCCCCAATGATCTTAGTTGTAGACATACAGAGCAAGGATGCTAGGCCATTTGATTATGCTAGCTACTTGGCCAATGCCCTACATCGAGGGCTCGAAAAGATTAAAAATAATAGTGATAATATTAATTTTGAACACTATTCTTTGCTTATGCATTTGCTATTGTACGAGGTACAAGTCAGAGGGGTCTGGAGTGAAGAATTAAGGATAAAAGATAGAGATGAAAATGGAGATTTTAAACTTGTACAAATGTGGACTTCATTGTGGGACAACTAATTTGGTAGGTCTCATTACCTTTATTTTGAATATTTTTTTGTAAAACCATTGATGAAGTTGCTAGGGTATTCGTGCAACTATAACCTATCCCCAAAAGTACAAAGATTTCTAAGACCAAAGGAAAATGACCGGATAAATAAAGTGAATCATAACTAGGGAGACTATTATGCTTTCCTTGATTGTATAGTGATAAGATTTTATGGGTTCGAAGGGGCTCCACACTTGATGCCATGAGTAGTTTCTGACCAAATTGGTTTTTTAGAAATTGTGAGGCAATTGGCAAAATCTGATTCCAAACACCTCAAAGGACATAGCAAACAATCAATTATGCCTAGCACCTTATGTTTTGGAGACTTTACAGTGGTTGCCAATGAAGGATATGGAGAAATTGATGGTAAATTAGTACAATACAACCTACCTCTAGGTGATGTAAGGAAACAATTTGATGTAGAAGGGTTTATTCACAAGGCGAGATTATCGCAGGGGCTATCAGGGTATGAACATTTGTTCTCAATTGAAGATGTCATAAGAAACCATGATGAGGCTTCCACCAAGGAAAAATGTCCCATCTTATTCAAATGAATTTGGTGAGATACAGGATCCTTTAACAAGAATTGAGCAACTCATCGCTCATGTCAATGAACTAGTAAAGGATGTTCCCCTAGTTGTTTTTGATGCACCTCATGCAACCTATTCAGGAGTACAAGCTGAAAACATAGAGCCCTTGGATTACATACCTTCATAGCCTACTCCTGAGGTATGCTTTTCTATAGATACTGATATAAGTGAAGAAGAGGAGGGTGATGAAGAGGGTGAGCAAGTCAAACAAATTAGTGCTCCTATGATTGCATAGTACGATCCCCCTCAAGAGTAGAATATTGTAATATTTGAGGCATCAAATGAACTATCTGATGATGTGAGGGTTGTGGCTAGACAACAGTTTATTTCTGATTGTGATTTTGTTAAATCTTCTGAATTTAAATCATTTGTTTATGAATATAAAGGTAGAAAAATGAGACAACAGATACAAGATATCACTCTTGAACATGAGGTAACCGCTCTGGAGGAATTGAAAAGGGAGGTAGAAAAGGAAATGGAGTCCATCACTCCTGAAAGAGGTGGGGAATTTCTTCAAGAAACTGGAGTGTTGCTCCTACCAAGGTGGGATATTAGCTCTTCAATTGTATTTGATAGCTTCAAAAAAAGAGGGGATACAACAATGAACTTAACAGAAGAAGCAAGTGACAAAATGTATTCAGGATCTGCGTACAACCCAGATGAAGCCACCTTACTTATTTGGTCATTGTATCCCCATGATAAAAGACCTGCTATATTTAGTAATCCAAACCAAGTGTTTGGTCATCTCTTGGTTCAATGATTAGCAGATACCAACCCTATGGAGACAGTAGAATTGAAGATAAATGTGGAAAAATTTACCAAAGCACAGATCGATAAACTGATTAAGGAAAATGACAAATTGAAGAAGGAGCTAACAAATCAAAGAGACCTTCCTCCTCCACATCAGAGTTGTACTCCCCATGGCTTGAAAAAGATAAGAGAGTGCTTGATGCATTGGCTGATGCAGCCTACTGGAAGAATTGCCATCTGAAATCCCAGGGGAAATGCAAAGAATTGGAGAAAGAAGTGAAAACCATCAAATATAACACTGTATCTGAAATGATAAAAGAAAGGTTCAATAAAATGATGAAATGTGTTATTGAATATTGGGAAGTATTCAATAGACATGCATTGCATTGGTGGAGAATGAACAATTGCAGCCTAGAATGATGGAGAAAAAAAAGGAGCTCCTAGATAAGAATATCATGAAAGGACAAATATTGCTGACATATAACAAGTTGGTAGAATCACATAATGGATATCATAACAGGCTTAGGGAAGATTTTGACTGCTTTGATTCAATCCCACTCCTGACACTTCATTTTGGCATTGGAAATCCACGAGAATATGATGATTGGAAGGAAGAGCTTGCTGGGCTTCTGACTGCTATGTTGCAAGAAATAAATGACGAGGTTATGGTTTTACAAAATACTCATAAGCAACTCGAAAAAATAATGTCTATGGAATATGATATGAAAGAGGTGATCTCTAACGTGGACACCTATGTTGAATAGGAGTACATCCATCACCTCTCTACAGTCAATATGTTTATTAGCCAAACTGTAGATGTGTCAAAATTATATCCAATGGGACAACCATCAGATTCAGAGGAAGAATGCTAGCCGACAACATGATGAGTGCCCTATCATGGAGTAGAAGCCTTGAATAGATCCTAGGTGGTCAATGGTCATGGGCTTTTGCTTGGAGATTAACGGATCAGTGCATTCACCTGTGGCATTGTTTTATTTATAATTTGAGTTATGTTTAGTTTTTAAAATGTCATGAATTTTTGCAAGGGGTTTGTAGCTTGCTACCTCTCATATCTAAGAGAGATCAAGACCCCAATAGGAAATCAATGGATCATCACATCATTTTTAATTAGACTTTAGAGTAGAAAATAGTAAGAAGATAGATAATAGATTGCACCAATTCGCCCATCCATCTCATATCATAAACTATTTTTATAATGCATATCATTTGAACTTTGAAGATCAATACAATGGAGAAGGTTACACATATTTACTGATTTTCTTTCGAGTGTTCAACTATTGTGGATTCATATGCTTATAAGTTATTAACTTATTTGGCTGTCTCCAAAGTGGTTGTTTATGTTATTCAAATTGAGTGTGTGGAAGTACAATTAATTTGTCAGTACATTGAATTTGAATTCTTCAGGAATAGGGGCTGTGACCATGGGGTTTTAGATTTATTTATGGACATGATCATCGATCAAGTAGTAATGTGGGCCAAAAAATGGATCTTGTCACACAAATCTCTACAATTTGTGCTAATCATAAAATCAAATGTAGTGTATTTTTGCAGTATGTGGGATGTGGGTGAGGTGTAATTTTGTGGATACTGATCAGGATTTTTAGTCAAAACATAACAAAAGCTAATAGTTCAACATCCATAACTTAGAAGCTCTACCAAGAAGTAAATATAATGAGCTAACAGTTCAACATCCATAACTTGGAAATGGAAGCTCTACCAAGAAGTAAATATAATGAGCTAACAGTTCATCACTAGTTCAAATGATAGAATAAATAATACAAAATCCAGATAATTGAACACGATAACATTACTGAAGTCTGAATTTGAGCTTTTTAATTGAATTTCACATGAAGGAGTACATATTGGCATTGGAAATGCAAAATATTTCCAATGCCCAAAGACAAGTCTGCACAAAGCTGAGTTGGAACTTTGAAACTCATATTATCAAAGATTTAAAATAATAAATCAAGTCACTGTATCAACTTTTCTAGAAACTTCCACTCTTTAGGTGGTGAAATTGCCATTTTCTCTAACTGATGTTGTTTAACTTGAAGTTTTGTTAACATTTCATGATTGTAATTGGAAATGGAACCTGTCTTGAATTCTTCAGTCAATTTTGCATTCAAGGTTATCAGTGTTCTAATGGAATCCAAATAGTTCACATCTTGGTTATGAGGAAACTGGTCCAAATCAATCTTCCTTGCACCTTCCATCTTCTTTCTGAAACCATCCTTTCCAATGAATCACTCATTTGTGTCAAAAGCCTCTGGAAAACCAAGCTTTGTGAAGTTCCTTACCTTTTCATCCACCACCTTCATCTTGTATGCAACCAAATGAAAATATTCCTTTGTTCCAGACATTCTCGAACACTTTTCAATGATAGATGACAACTTCATTGAGGTTTCAATCTGATTAGTAATCCTTTTTGATTTCAAATAATTGTCACTAGCTTTGTAGAATATTTGTAGAACTTCATTTGCATATTTCTCTAATTCCAGCACCTTTTTGTTGTCCAATAAATATTTGTCGAGCTTCATATAATGTTGTTTGATAGCATCAATCAATTGAAACATGTCACACAAATGATCAAACCTCTGCATTATTTTATCCCAGATCTTTTGTTTCATATGCCTCACCGTATCTCTACAAAATGCAGATAACTTAATTTGAGAAGACTTAATTTCTTCTTTTGCTTCCGTCAGCTCTATCTCCAATCTTTCATTTGTTTTTCTCTGTTTCTCCAATTTTTGTTCCCACTGTGCATTTCCATTCGCAATGCTTACTCTTAATTTTTCTGAAGTGGATTTTTCCTCATCATATTTCTTGTTGCTCTCATCTAGCCTTTGCTTTAGGTCATTCACTTCTCTCTCATTTGATTTATCCTCTTTGCTTCTTGATGTAGAGGCAGATTTTATTATTCTTTTTTCTAATTCATTGCTCTTGTTATCTGTTGCTTTCCTCTTTGCTTTCTCACTTGCTAGGTCTGCCTGTAACTTTTCTATTTGGGTTTGCAACCATTTCTTCTCTCTATCTTGCTTTAGCAATGATGTGTACACCAATTCATTTTTCTTCTTTGATACATTAATTTTGTCAGTATTTTTCAGGCCAGAAAAATCCAATTGAAAATTGGTTACCTAGTATTTAGATCGATCCATCTGATTTGTTGGTTTGTTTTGAATTGTGGGAACAACAATTGTGTACTCCATGATTTGTTTATTTGTGTTAAATGTGGGTAATACCATGGTTGTTGCAGTATCTGAAGTTACAATAGACACACTCTCCATCAGTTGCTTCTTTTCTTTTTTATTCAAGTCTGATTTCCTTTTAAACTCTTCAATGAAATCATAACCTGGGGAGGTAGGAACAATGGAATGCTTGAATGGCAAAGGAATAGGAGTACTTGCAGTTGCTAATGATGTCGCACCCACACTAACTGGATTTGTGGGAGTGTTTGGAAATAACTCCTTTGTGATACTGGTGGATCCACTGATAGTGTGACTTGGACCTATCAAAATCCTTTGCCTCTTTTGATTGCCTTGATCCCCTGGTGTTTCTATGGTATCTTTTTTTGTTTTCCTCTTAGTATTGTGTGTAATTTGTCATTGTAGCACATGTTGACCACTACTAGTACTACTACCCATACCATCGCCACCAATGGCACTCCCAATTGCACTAAGCTGTCCACCAAGGGCATGTCCTAGTTGTGATTGTATCTAACCATGAGGATGAGGACTAGAAGCTCTAACAAATTGAGTTTGACTTGTATCCCCTTGGTCTAATTTTTCACCTCCAAGCCCAAGGCCAGATATATCAACTATTTTTCTATGCTCAACACTTTTTATTGTCCAAGAGCCTTGTCCTTTGGACCCCAAAGGACCACCTTCATAACCAATTTTTTCAAGTATGGCTGCTCCTGAAGTATATGTTGAAGCATATTCTTCTTTTGCGGCCTCACTTAAACCAGGATTTTAATTGGCATGGCTTTTTTCTTCTTCTTCCCTATCAATATCATCATGTTCATCAGGATGCTCTGCAAGAGCTCTTGGATCACCTAGGTCCTTCCTCATAGACCAAAAGGCAGTAATTTTTGATTGTGACCAATTTTTATCTATAACTTCCTTCTCTAGAGAACCTGAAATTTTTACTCTACTAGATGGTTTATCACTTTTTTCATAAAAAATGTTGTATGTATTGATTGTCTTTTGGTGCAATGCCATAATTTCTGCTGACAATTGTTCAAAAGAAATACCATTCTCAGTAGCACTTTTCTCCATTTCTATTTTGACCTCATCCCAAGAATCCTTGTTTCTCAAGTTTTCAAGCAAGGGTTTACTTTGATGTTGAATTCTATTTGTAGCATTCCTATTGGCCACAATCATTGATTTAATGATGTCACATGGATCATACTGCCAGTGACAGATAGCATCAAATGCAAAAAAATTCAAAAGATTATGTGCCACACTAAATTTTTTTTTCTCAAATGTGAACCCTCCACATGAAAAAGGTAAAGAAGGAAATAAGGTCTTCTTTTGTTGACTGAGAAAGTGTAGTTCATCAACACTTTGCACTCGCCTTACATATTCCAATGCAAAAACCCTTTATGTCACATGTATTGGAAGTTTGTATGGTTGTAATCCCGATCTATAAAATCTTAGCACAATATATTCTTCCATTAAGTACCAATCAGCCAATTGTATTTCTTTTCCTAGTTGCATGCAGTTTCTACATGACATAGGCAATCTAGGCATTGGAGTATTTGTAATTGCTTGATGCAATGGAGCCAAAAATTAGTCTACAAAATAACTGTAGTTCCTTCGAGAATCATGCATGCTTATCTCAGTGGTCCATTCATATACTAGAGCCAATTTTTTTTTCTCTGCATTACTATAGGGATGAATCTGAAGCTTGTTGGTCTGAAACATTCCTCTAAATTTGAATAGAAAAAGATAGCACAAGTAGGTTGTGAACCTAAATGTCTTTGTAGAACCTGCTTTAATCATTAAAAAATGTTTATGCATGGATTCTACAATGTGCTGAGTATAATTATATTTGACATGTTCATCAGCATAATGGATATTATATATCATTTCAAGGAGGCTTGCACCCACTTCCAAATTGCTATCCAGACTGAGGCAAAATGCTAGCGTGGAAATAGTATCCCAAACCCACAGTTTAAAAATATCCAAATTATAAGGAGGCTTATGATCACCTTTCAATTTGTTTCTATCCATAACTATTGTATTTAAGAAATCATTTTTTAGCCTTTCTTCCACTACTTCATAATCTCTAGCAAGCTTTTCTAGGTCAATGTGGTGGTTTCCAAATTCTTCGGTTGTAAACCCCAACACTTTTCCAAGTTCTTCTGCATTAATGGATAGCAATTCTTCTTGGTTATCTTTATTAACAATTTCTCTTTTCTTATCATCATAATTTTTGGCACAGACCATGATAAATTCTAGGCAAGGGAAAACTTCATGTAACATCATGCGCCCTAATCCAGTTACCCATGGTGCACTGATACTATCAACTTGCTTTTGCTTTGCAACCTTATTTTGAGATGTAAATCTAAGTTATGAGGTATGCCTACCATAGATTTCAGGATCATAAATATCATGGTACCCATCGGTGAAACTTGGGGTTTTAAGCAATTTTTCATAATGTATTTTTTTATCGGACATTGCTCTAAGTCTAGTGGTATTGGTGGTAGACATGCTTATACAAATCTGAAGTTGTGAAATTTGAATTTCCTAATAAGTAATACCTATTAGTATTAGTCCTCCTTAATTTTAACAAATTCTTGAGTCTCTAAACCCAAACTTCAAACTTTGACAAAATAAGAATTTAAGAAATGTCAAACGATGAAATGTAGCCGCAAGAATTCTTTCACTTACACAGATTCTGAGTCTCGACTCTTGAAAACGGAAATGGTGTTGTTGGAAGTGGAACTATGGAATCCAAAACAGGGTGGTGCACTGCAATGAGCAATCTAAAGAGTGAAGAATTTAAAAATCACTGTACAATTTCAAAGTGCAAAGTGTTTTAAATGATTTTTTTCTTGTAATTGGAATGTTAAACTGAATGACATGTCGTAGGAGTTAGGTCTACAGGTCTACAAGACTATAAGTTGCAAATTCTTAACCGTTGATCTTTCTAAATCTAACGGTTATAGGGTGATTCTGGAGGTTTAATTTGGGAAGCCCATTGCCCTATGCATTTCATTATGGAATGCAACTACAACCATACATCAAATGTTCATCCAACGGTTGAAACTTGAGTAATTTATGAATTATGATATTAACTTTAAAAATAAACATTGATCACTTGACAGTTTGAGTTGACACTTAGCAGTTAGCAATACAAAGTGCTTTAAATGCTTTGTTTCTCGAAATTGGAACATTAAAGACAAAAGTGAATGACACGTCTTAGGTCTACAAGTTGCAAATTCTTAATCTTAACCATTGATCTTTCTAAATCTAACGATTATAGGGTGATTCCGGAGGTTTTAGTTGGGAAGCCCATCGCTCTGTGCAATTCATTATAGAATGCAACTACAACCATACATAAAATGTTCATCCAATGGTTGAAACTTGAGTAATTTATGAATTATGATATTAACTTTAAAAATAAACATTAATCACTTGACAATTTGAGTTGACACTTAGCAATACAAAGTGCTTTAAATGCTTTGTTTCTCGAAATTGGAACATTAAAGACTAAAGTGAATGACACGTCTTAGGTCTACAAGTTGCAAATTCTTAATCTTAACCATTGATCTTTCTAAATCTAACGGTTATAGGGTGATTCCGGAGGTTTAAGTTGGGAAGCCCATTGCTCTGTGCATTTCATTATGGAATGCAATTACAACCATACATCAAATTTTCATCCAACGGTTGAAACTTGAGTAATTTATTATATTAACTTAAAAAAATAAACATGACACATGTGTTTTAAAGTCAATACCATAGGCATCATCCTAACAATGCTTTATCGGTGGAACCCCCATCATAGCCCTGTCGATGACCCGAAGGAAGACTCATAACTCATAAGGTGCACTCCCCGATATACCAATAGAGTCAGCAAAAGTAAGCACATCGCTGTAACACATAAACATCAGTGGAACGAATGATTGCATTCCCCCGATGGCCCGATATAACCATGAATTATCAAGTTCATATTGCATAAAGTATATTACTTAAATTCTCAAAAGAAAAAAACTGATTTGAATATATTATAATTAAATTATTAATAGAAACTAAAGTTTCAAACTGAGAAAACAACTCTTTACTCTTAAGCGTAAATGAATAATGAAGATTCAAGGAATCAAGAATAACACAACACAACCATTTATTTTATTGCAACTGAATTTCAGTGTCACGTTATTACATATCTTTTTATAGACGAGTAGCATTGTAGCTCCTGTTTTGTATAAATAACATATGTCAGTGTGTCACTTTAGTGCTTTACATAGATAAAATTTAATAATTTATTCCAAGTTGTTGCTGGTTACAATGGATTACAAATTGATTCTAATTTCTAAGCTTTTCTGCTGAAAACTTACTACACTGTAACTCTAAAAATAAATGCATGATTCCAAGCTTCTGCTAGTGACAATGTAATACAAATGTGGCTCTGAAAATAAATTCATGATTCCAAGCTTCTGCTAGTGGATTTGCCAACCATGCTGGGGAAAGGGGGTTCCAATCAGTCCTGGGGAAATGGGAGTTGTGAAGATACAAAATATACTTATCCCCTTTGAGAACCAAAGCCATGCTGGGGAAATGGGAGCTGTTAGAATACAGGAGGAGAAGCAAATCTGCTCCCATCTTTTACCTACAGCCTCCATGCATTGGGATATCACTTATTTCCATCAGAGCTCCTCATCCTAGTTCAAAACCCATCTAAAAATTTAGGTTAACCAAATCAACTTCTTTCCAATTCCACCCATTCTGGACTTGAAGGAAATTTGTCTTTTATTGATTACTCTGTAACTACATAACTGTAGGTAGGAGAATTTACAGTATCCCCAATACTGCATCATCTTCTTTGGGAATCCTTATTAACCCTAAAAAATAAAAACCCTTATGGCACTATCTACTAATCACTGAATCACTATCACTATTTATAGGCCACGAGTGTCGTTACCAGCCTGTATAATTAAAATGTTTAATTTGATTGATGTCTGGCTACGTGCCAACTTGAACTGTACCCCAAGCTGACAAGCTATCAAAATCACTCAAAATTCAAACTGTAGACACCCAAAATTGTCCATGTCATAACATTACCTAGTCGATACATGACCTTGTAAAACATCTTGTAATATTTTACCCTAGGTCATTACATTATCTCACTTATCCCATTTATTCCACTAAATCACCTTTCCAATTAATTAAATAAATATTATTTATTTAATTAATTCCCCCTTCACATGTATCAAAATAATTCAAATTAAATATTTGAATTAATCCCTCACTTATTGTCACATTGCAACATTTGTCACATGACTACAACTTTTCACATGCACAAATAATTTAAATAATTTTATTATTTAAATTATGAGATTCTCACTCACATCCTATTTTTACCCCCATTCATTGTGTGTCATAAGCATCTTTTCATTCAAAATAAATAATAGAATCTCACTATTCCCTCATATCTTAATTTTAGCCTCATGTCATAACCCACTTAATGTGCATCATAGACACTAAAATAAACTTTTAATCCTAGCCATACATATCACGAATTTGACTTTTAATCTTGACCATCGAATAAAATCAACCTTCTCCTATAAATCAAGCATTTCACAGGCCATTTGGAGAATCCTCTTTCTGCATCCTTACTCTGCCAAAATTTCTTCTTATCTATCTATCTATCTATTTTTCTTCTATCATATTCATCTTATCATTATGCTGCGAAAATGAGTAGTCAACATATCAAATCATTCAAACCTTCAAAATCATGCATTCTCATGCAGGTGGAGAAGAGCAATGGAGATAAATCAATTCAAGCTAGGAGATTGGTTTGCATTTGCTTGTTATTTTGATTTTCATGCTTGCTTGTACTCTATTGTGCTAGTTAGGGTTTTGATATCTTGTTATTCTAGTTTTATATTTGATTTTCCCTAATTACATTTGGTGAACCCGATGTGAATCTTTGGATCTAACTTTCTTTTTTGCAGGTTTCACTAACTTTTTATTGCAGATCTGCCAGTTTTAAGACAAAACCTCAAGTTTTACAAATTTCATGATATCTTCTAAACGGCTGTAGATTTTTATACAATATTTTCACAAAAGCTTACAAATCATCTCAAGAGGCTAGAGTAAAAAAATTGAGGGTTTATCATGATTTTTACAGGAGTTATCATGATTTTATATTTTTTTCATAAAATTGTCTTTCTAGATGCAAATGAACGAATTTTTTAAATACCTTTACATTTCTGGAAATCTCTTGCAATTTTAATAGGGGTTTATTTTTTATAGATTTGATTTTGATGTTACATGAAGTTCTAAATAATCTGATCTTTAGTTTTTGTATGTTTTTCACAAATCCGCGTTTTTGAGTGCAAAAAAGGGAATTTTTCTAACTTTTTTACATTTATGGAAAAATCTCAAAAAATTAGCAAGGGTTATTTCTTTGAGTTTTTATTTTTGAGATCAATAACATCTTCAAATAATCGAATCTAATTCAGTTATGTTAAAGATGTGTATCTGAAATTGATTTTTTTTGATGAACTTTTTATTTTGGCTGCATTATAATATCATTTTTTTTATTTTGTAGGTGATCATAAGGAGCTGTAGTAGTAGCAATATCAGTCATACACATCAAATTGGAAAGCAAATTTTTTTGGGTGCACTCATTCTATTATCTTTATCTCTCATTTAATCAATCAATTCTGTTTGCAAAACACTTGAATTTGGAGCTTTAAAACGAACACCTTGTTTGCAATCACACTTTGAAATTGAGCTTAAAAAAACCATTGTCTTCAATCACATAGTTTTTCTTTGAATTAAAAAAAACAAGTGCTTGAATTGTTTTACACACATTTCAATTTTCTAAAGGGAGATTAACAATTGCTAGTGTGAATCAAATGTGTGTGTGATCAAAAGCACCTCACTTGGTTCGTTTTTGTCAAACCCTTCATAGGAGGCCTGCTAGGGGATTTCATCACCCCTAGGGACGACCTCAATCAAAGTGTGAATCGAAAGACACACTTTGTTGGGAGTTAAAATCTTGTCACTCTTGGCTAAGCCCCAAAGAACTTTATACCTTTGGGAAGTGAAGGTGAAGGGTGGGTTACCCCTTTCTCCCGGCTGTGTGGGAGGATTTTTCTTCCAAATTATCCCTAGACAACCTCGTTCATCCTAGCTTAAGACCTAATTGGCCATACCTAATTGGCCATACCTAATTGACTTGTTCTAGGACTTGTTGATGTGTCTTCTTCAAGTGCGTGTTTAATCATCACATTCATAATTTCAAATTCAAACTTGCTTATGTGTCTTGCGTGTATGATTCATGTGTGTACATGTGTAATCATTTATTTGCAAATTTTCATATCAAGATATAAACACCAACACATAAACATATTATTCTAATCATCCTAATCATTCTTTTTCTAATCACATTCAAATCAATTTCATCCTAATCAATCCAATTCATACAATCTAATCATTCCACATCATCATCATCACCCTAATCCTAGTCAAGGACTTGCTAAAATGGTCCTAATCCTTAACAATTCCAATCAAAATCCCAAGTTCATACTTAGAGGAGCCCCTTCACCTAATCATGAAGATAATCCAAAACCATATATCCTCCAAGGTGGGTCAAACTTTTCTCCTAGTGATGATGAGAACTTTGTAGATCTTAGTGATGATGAAAACTTTGTAGAGATCTTAGATCACCTTAATGATACTTTTGACAAGGGAAATACCACTATAAGTTTGGAATCATACACCATTCCATTTACTAGTCCTCCATCCCCATCTAATAAAATACCTATCTCAAAGCACACTAGTCCTACACCAACAACACCATCCAACTTCTCAAGCTCAAATCCATCAACCAAAGAATCATTTGACAATTTTCTCCAAAGACTACTAGCACGAAATATACCATCTCCATGTCAAGCACCCATTAATGAGTTTACCAACGAACCTTTGAATGCTATTCCTATTCTTCCAACTCCATCATGTGGTCCACAGCCTATTGATCATAAAAATCATACCAAGCCTCTTCTAGAGCGTTCCACTTCCATTTCCACTCAAATCCAAGAGCTATGTCAAGAGCATTATCCTAAGCATGAGGAAACATTAACCTCTCGTTCCAATCAAGATCTAGGCCCTTCTAATGATCCCACTTATAACATACTTGGTCCTATTCATGATGAAGCTTCCCTCTATGATCTAGATCCTACCTATGATCAAGAAGGCCATGATGATCCTCTTATCCAACTTTATGCATTCCATGGTCAAGAGCCTATCACTTCACCTATCCATGAGAAAGAATCCTCCATTGCTCCTATACACCCCCTACCTAGTCCTATCCATGAACCCGCATTATCCACTTGTCATGTTGAGACACATGCCTCCCAAGTAAATGTAGAAGATCAAACCAATAGTGTGGATCTAAATGAACATACTCAAGATCCTTTAAATCCTCCATCATCCACTATCAACTTCATTTCAAATCTATCAAATCCATTTTCTCTCTCCACCCTCATTCATGAATGTTCCTCCTTAGAACAACAACAACCTTTATCCACTTCACCTTCTTCATCTAATAATGAACTCAAGTCTAGTGTCCAAAACACACCTAGTCCCATTGTCCATCACATGCTTCAGAACATGAACTATCAAGGTAAAGGTTTAGGCCTTCATGGACAAGGTATTTTGGAGCCAATCCATGTCAAGGTCCCTCCACACTCTTATGGCCTTGGATATACACCCCAAGGACACCAATCTAAATATGTTGGTACTTCATCCATCATAAGTCCTCTTTCCACCATAAATCCTATCATATGCCTAAACTATATGTTGCCATCCCTCCTCCATCATCTTACAAATGTCAAAAGCATGTGACCGTACATCTTCCACCATCAACTTTGCCACCATTGCTTCCAACTCCTAATATCCCTCCATCTAATCTACCTCCACTACTCCCAACACCTAATATCCCCATTATCCAATCCCCTTATCCACCTATCCATAAATCCTCTAAAAATCCTAATCATGACCAATCAATGCACACATTGACTAAACATGAAGCTTCCACTCATTCCACTATACCCATGGGATTCAAAAGCAAAAAAAATGATGCCTCTAGCTATAAAGCAAAAAATATGAAGGGTCATCATGCCCTAGGACACAAAATAAAAGAATCAAAGAAAAATCCATCCAAAAAGCAATATAAGACCATACCTCCAAAAGAAAATACCAAAACTAAAATGGTTTGGGTCCCTAAGAAAAAGGAAAACAAGTCAAATGAGGCATCTACATCTCAAAAATCCCAATGATCCACTTCCACCTCACATTCCCACTCTATTCAAGAATCTCATATTCCATCCCACAAGAAAAATAAAAGTCATAAAAATACTAAGTCTATGTGGGTACCTAAAGCACTTCATCACCCATCTCCTAAGAAAACATCTTCATTGCTTCCTACACCCCCTCCACATCAAAATCTTCAATGTTTATCACAATGTGTGCAACCATTGGTCATGGTTCCATTCCATTTCACAACAATTCCACATACCTCCATCTCCTCACCCTTCACTCATTATCCTACATACCTCCCTCATCACCTTCCTATGGTCCATGCTTTTGGCTAAGCCTCCCATTCATCTCCCCTACATAATCCACATCATAATCCATCATCTACCTACTCCATCTCCCTTTCATGTCATCCCTTAATAACATCTATGAGCATAATGACATTTGACATGGTCCATGCAATGACATCCATCTCTAGTGGGACTATCACCTTTCATGGAACTAGACACTTGAGTCCCTCCTATCCATATTCCCCTTCTCCTATCCAAAAATCAAAAAAGTCAAATAAAATAAAATAAATAAAGTCAAAAAAAAAGAAAAAGAAAAAGAAAAGAGAAACCGCTTTGTCCAACGGTGAAAACCTGGTAAATAGGCACCCTGGATAAGTACCATGATGAAAACCTGGCAAATAGGCGTCATGTGTAGGTTGATCTTCTATGTCACTTACACTTGGGGGCATGTTGTCTCATCCTAACATATCATTTTTTATCCTATCATATCGTATCTTACCATCTCCTATCCTATCATCCTTGGCCATCATACCCATATACTTATCATATTGAGTCCATTTATCCTCTCTTCCTCTTTTTTGATCTTTTGATATACCCCATCCTTCCAAACAAGCCTATCATTATCGTAGTGTCATAAGTTTTGTCATGAAGAATCCTAATTATTGTACCTAGAATGGGGCATGTTATTCCTATGCGACATAGTTTTTGAAGATCACATCCTTTCCCTCTTATGATGCATACATCCATTTCATTCACTATGACCTATCATTTTTTATCCATCCATAAATCATGAGTCTTTTGTCCCTTATCCTATCACCCACCCTTTCATCCATCAATCCTATCTATTTCCTTGCACCTAGACTTGGTTTTCCCTTGTCATTGGTATCTAGCAAAAAGGCTACCCAAATTGTCATCCATTGACATCTTAAAATATTTCAAAAATCCAAAAAAATCAAATATTCCAAAAATCCAAAAAAATCAAAACATTTCGAAAATCCAAAAAATTCAAAACATTTTGAAAATCCAAAAAAATCAAAACATTTCAAAAATCCAAAAAATCAAGCATCTTCAATCATTCCAAGCAATAATCCAAATGCAAATCAATCCTTAATCCATACCAACCAAGCTAATCAATCAAGTCAAATTATCCAATCACATTTCGGTCTTGATCCTAATCTTGTTGTAAACTCAATCAATCAATGAATCATTCTTGTGTTGATCTAGGGATATATCGTTCCTTGCAATGACAACACTATCATCATCATCATCATCATCATCAATCAATCAATCAATCATCCTTGTGTTGATCTAGGGATATATCGTTCCTCACAATGACAACGCTATCATCACCACCAATCAATCAATTAATCATCGGTTTACAGCTTGACAGGGACAATACCTTGTTTGTTTTTGTATCATTTGTGTATGCTTGCTTGTGTGTTTTATCATTTCAATTTGCATTTGCATCAAATCTGAATCACTCCTTGCTAATATTCATACCTTGTATCTAGACAAGGTTGTATTACGCTAGGGCATGAGACACATTGTCACCTTGGTCCTTATACCTTGGTGCATAACATCTAGTGCTATATCAAACATATGATTGCTCACTTTATTGCAGCATAGCGTGTCATTTTTCATTTTCATCTACTTCTTATCTTGTATCATTTATCTTATCCCTCCTTTATCATTTCCTTCATTTCAAGAGAATATCCGTGTTTATGCAACCCGCCTATCCTCTCGAGGGGGCATCATCATCATTATCATATCCTATATCATCATCCCATTTCTTCATATCTTTTGCATCATCATATTCTTCTGTCATCCCTTTCCTTCATTCATCATACTCCTCACTTCTTCAAGTGGTTGGGGAATCATCTTTTTTTCATCTATCCATACCTTAGCTTCTTTGAAATGATGTTACTCGACATAAATTTCACCATCTCAAACATCATCTCAAAGAGGGGCAAAATGTAGACACCCAAAATTGTCCATGTCATAACATTACCTAGTCGATACATGACCTTGTAAAACATCTTGTAATATTTTACCCTAGGTCATTACATTATCCCACTTATCCCATTTATTCCACTAAATCACCTTTCCAATTAATTAAATAAATATTATTTATTTAATTAATTCCCCCTTCACATGTATCAAAATAATTCAAATTAAATATTTGAATTAATCCCTTACTTATTGTCACATTGCAACATGTGTCACATGACTACAACTTTTCACATGCACAAATAATTTAAATAATTTTATTACTTAAATTATGAGATTCTCACTCACATCCTATTTTTACCCCCATTCATTGTACATCATAGGCATCTTTTCATTCAAAATAAATAATAGAATCTCACTATTCCCTCATATCTTAATTTTAGCCTCATGTCATAACCCACTTAATGTGCATCATAGACACTAAAATAAACTTTTAATCCTAGCCATACATATCACAAATTTGACTTTTAATCTTGACCATCGAATCAAATCAACCTTCTCCTATAAATCAAGCATTTCACAAGCCATTTGGAGAATCCTCTTTCAGCATCCTTACTTTGCCAAAATTTCTTCTTATCTATCTATCTATCTATTTTTCTTCTATCATATTCATCTTATCATTATGCTGCGAAAATGAGCAATCAACATATCAAATCATTCAAACCTTCAAAATCATGCATTCTCATGTAGGTGGAGAAGAGCAATGGAGATAAATCAATTCAAGCTTGGAGATTGGTTTGCATTTGCTTGTTATTTTGATTTTCATGCTTGCTTGTACTCTATTGTGCTAGTTAGGGTTTTGATATCTTGTTATTCTAGTTTTATATTTGATTTTCCCTCATTACACAAACGATATGAAATCATTATAAATATTTTTTCATTAAAGATATGAGTTTTCCAAGAAATTGTTTTGGATGTTCATATCACATATGACATTAATCGCCACCACTGCCTGCACTAGCAGTACAACAACCACACTTTCTTCAAAAAGAATGAGAATTTCAATTAAATGAAATGCACAATGTTGAGGCATTGAAAAGACAGAATGAGTGATGAGCGATGAGCCGTGATCTCTCCACATGTCCGCATCTAACGGTTATAGTGTTATTCTGTAGGTTTCAAATCGCAAGTCTAGTGCTTCAGAGATTTACTTCTGGAATGCAACTACAGTCATCCATCGAACATTCAATGAATGACCCATTGATTTTTCATTGGCATATCTGTTTATTTCACCACTATATTTTTTTACTATTTTGAGATTCTTTTTAATTCGCCAATGAAAATATATTGTTTTCTTTGAAAAAAGGTTTTAATCGCCAATGGAAAAAAAATTCTGGTTTGAAAAACGGCTTTATTCGCCAATGAAAAATATTTTATTCTATTAAAAAAATATGCAATTCACCAAGATTTTCCATGAACTTCCAAGGATTATAAAAGATTCGCCAATTGGGATTTTTTTTTCCCATAAAACAAAAAAATTCGCCAATAGAATTAATATTTTTCATCGAGAAGTATACCGGATTCGCCAAGATTTTACACCTGCGCTGAGGGGGGGGTTTCTTAAATTTTTCCCTAGTGAGAGTGCATGATCGCAATGGGTAAAACAATGTTTATAGGAAAAAATGTATCTTTACTTAGCCTAAATATTGAAATGGATATTTGATTTTTTGTATAGGTTGAATAGAGAGTTGATTTTGGTTTGGTAAACCAAAGTGGATATCCATTTTTTTCATAGTTCTCCCAAAAAAGATTTATATTATGCGACCTGTTGGTTTGCCAAAACACAATGTTGGGAAAAATGGTTGAGATTAACATATATCATATAAGGAAACATGAATATCATATTTTTGAGAACCAAAATTTCTCCTTGTATCTACAACTATCTACAAATATTTTTTTTTTAATTTTTCTTTTTGAGCTTTTTTTAAACCAAATTAAAGTTGTTTATATGATTTGTAGGGTTTTCATTTTCTATTCTAAACACTAGTTTTGAACTCAAGTTCAAATACAATTTATTAATTATCATTATGTTCTAAACATTTAAATTAAATTACATATAGTTTTAAAATATGTTATTTTAAATTGTAAATTTATGTGTTTTCAATTTGAAATAGGTAAATATGGATGAGCAAGCTCAAAACTCAAACCTGCCTACATTGAACCCTCCAAAAATGAACAAGGAAAAATTAAAAAATATTAATGAATTGAACACATTATATAAATTTATCATCACCACCCTTGATTGAATTCAATGATATTCACCTTAAAGGAAATTGTTACCCATGTTTGAACCCTCAAAAGCCAACATGATTCATTTCAATAATGGTGAGAAGCTAACATGGAAAAATATTTTACCAACTTATCATATGACTGAGTGAAAGACTTAGATATTACTTGAAATAAAGGAAATAGGGTGCTCTACCTTTTGAGAGATGGAACACAAGGGATAAGGGCCCTTCTTATTTCACTCTACTTCATTAAAGGAAACCAAGATCCCTCAAAAAATTAACTTGATTGAGGAATGGATTAGGGTTAGCATGGGTTCTTTGGGTGTGATTAAAGAAAAAAGGGGGTTCACCACTAAGCAAAGGCCTATAAATAAATGTAAATGATATGCAAGTCTAGCTATGTAACCTATGAAATGAAACTCAAAATCTAAATAATAAATTGAGAATGAATAGAAGTGCATCTGAAAAATTGAAGATTCTTGAAACAAGGTCTCCAATCCCAAAATTATGAATTTTGAAGCACAATAGGACTCATATGCTAATTGGGGTGATTATTCACAATTTAGGGTTTTAGGCTAAAATCGAAATTTGTAACTGGTAAACTAGGATCTGCAATAAAAGTCTAAAAATAGGTATATTGGGACTCATACGCCAATTGGGGTGATTTAGTCTCACTATCAGGGTTGATCTAAAAATCTGATATCCTCTAGTGACCTTTAGTAGATTCTCTCCCTTTCAATCTCTGAGTCTGAAACTTTGAATTTTGACTTGTAAGTGACTTTCCATAATCTTGCAAGAAAGATGACAACTTTGACAAATTTTCAACTTTGAAAAATTTCTCCAATCTTGCTCCTCAATGGATCTTCAACCTAAATCTGAAAATCACACATCAAAGAGAGGGAAAATTGTTGTTTAGTTAGTGGATAGGGGTTTTCCTTGGTCAAACCCGGTTAAATGGTAATCAAACCTTGAAATGAAATCAAATAGAATGAAGGAATGATGAATGAACAAATAAGATATGTTGCAACTCACCAAACCCTTGAATAAGAGGCAAAAATCTTATATGAAATGGCTAGCAGGAATGTAGATCTTGATTCTTGATTGTATGTTATGAATCTTGACTTGAATGCATGCTTGAATCATGAAAACCCACATCACAAATGCTAACTTAAAAATAAACATGATGCATGATGACTTTGATATGATGCTTGAATCTTGAATGTAGCTCCAAAATGCTTGATAATTAACTCTTGAATGCTCTTGTAATGCTCATAAGATCACTTGAATTCATTAGGAGAAAATATGTGAAATAACCTTGTACTTATACTTGTTTATACCAAATTTCTTGAAATTACAACACTACAAGATGACATCAAATCTAGGAGAATAAAATCTTGCCAAGAATTTGAATTCAAAATAGGTCCAAGCGAAGTGGGACTCATACGCCAGTTGGGGCGTATGAGTCCCAATAGGCTAATGTTGGGACACAAATTTCAAGAAATGTTAAGTTTAATGCCAAATTCAGGATTAGGCCCCGAAACATAAGTGGGACCCATATGCCCAAGGTGGCGTATGAGTCCTAGATCACTAAATCTGGGACACATAACCCAAAATCACTAAATCATGATTGGTTATTTGATACGTGTTGAGATTATCCTCAGAAAGATGCATTAAATAAGGCTTGTGGATGCAAAATAGGACCAAATAAGGCATAAAGAAGCCCAATTTTAGCAAGGAGGTACCAAAAATGTGTGAAAATGTAAAGGGATACATTTTTCTACACTAAATTTAGCCCCCACTTTAGTGAGAGGAGTAATTTGCTTCAAACTCACACTAAAGTAGATAAACTCACATCAAGAGGGATCCACATGTACCAATGCTAGTGAGATAGGACAACAATGATCAAGAGGGATGATGAAGCTCCTAAGATCAAGATCCTATGGAAAACCAACATAGGAACAAAAGAACACACATGTAAATAATGTATAAAGAAATAAGGCACAAGCAGAAAATACCAAAGACATAAAGAAGAAACAAAAATAAAAACCAAAAAGTGGGTGGATCAAGCCTCAACCGTTTGTCCAACACGATGTGGATCAGATCTAAGTTGTTTATCCAAAAAATTTACAAGTGGAACATGATGTCCACTATGCAAACCAAACAAATTCTCAGAAGGGTTACTAGAACATTAGGTCATCTGCTAGGTGAGCGCCTAGTGAGACACATACGCATGCGACCGATATGCACTCACACAAACAGGCAAGTGGCTATGGGAAATTCACGTCTATGTTCGGCTTCCATACGGTAACCATACCAAAGATATACCCTCTGATAAATTTAATAAGGTTCCACACAATAGGAAAAATAGGAATTCATGAGGGAAGAAAAACTTTGTATGCTAACACCCATGAACAAACATGATGGCTCCATAGGCAACCAAAGTGTGTTATGCAAGGTGGCCATATAACCGATATTATAAATGCAAAATAGTGTAAGGTATGTTAAAAAGAGTTTTTCTTAGTTTATGCAAGGTCTTAACTTAGCTAAAATTGTGCCTAATGTATCCAAGAGAGGACAAATCGAAGAATAGAAGATTCACAACTTAGGGGGTGCAGTGTGTTGCATCAAGCCACTAAGAGGAATATAATATGTTAAGAGAGACCACACTCTTGAAGGACATCACACCCAATGTCACCATAGAAGAAAAAGACGCATCACATGAAGTAAGAAGACTACATAATGAAACATGAGTTAAAAAATGAAAGAATAATGCCAATCTATGCCCCCACTTTAAAGTAGGAATATAAAATTCTAATAATAAATAGGACATGAGAGCTTATTTGGACAGCCCTATGCCAAGTCATATATTTCCAAATGAAGTTGTGTCATGAAAAAGGGGTTTCCCCTAAAATGAAATCCAAAAATCACATAATGGATCCATAGATTCAGGGTCAGTATGTCTTTGCTATAATGTTGTTTTAGAGAGCTTGAAACTGTCATCATTCTGCAAATACTCATGGAATAGGAAGAATGACACCAAGAGAGCAAAAAGAAAAACAAAACCTTTTGGGTCAATATGGAAGAGACCTAAATGTCTCGATGCCTTGCATCATCCCCAAAAGGAAAACAAAAGACAAATGCAAAGATAAAAGAAAATATTTTGGGTCAACATGGAAGAGACCTAAATGTCATGATGCCTTGCATCATCCCCAAAAGGAAAACACAAGACAAATGAAAAGATAAAAGAAAATATTTTGGGTCAACATGGAAGAGAAATGAATGTATCGATGCCTTGCATCATCCCCAAAAGGAAAAATAGGATAAATGAAGAGATAAAGGTTTATGAAATAAATAAGAATGTAGATGTGAATAGAGGAATGCACAAAGAGAGAGGTACATCAAACAAAATGGTATGGGGGATCACATTACACATATGGAATCACATAAAAGAAACATGTAAAAGAAAATAATGTAAAAGACTAGTAAGGCACATGCGAGTCAACCTATAGCCCTGGGTCATTCACATCCCAATCTTGTCCATTGTTATACAAAAGCCAGACAACTAGCCAAAGGGACAAGATCAAATTCCAAAACAAGGAAAAGGTTATCTAATTATTTCCCCCACTATGTGCAAGACAAGGATGACCTGAGGTAGGTGATGAGAAGGAGCTCCTTGCATTTTGAAATGATTTGCAATAAATGTCATGTAATAGTGAGAATAGTAAGATCCTACAACCATTAGATGACAAGGAGTGGGAGGAAATTCTTTAAGGAATTATTTCTATTATATCAAAAAAATTAAATATTTGTTTTAACTTAGCATGAGACTCAAATTAGTACTTTGTCCAAGAAATCTATGATATCGATAGTGTGATGTGTTTGTGTTCTTAGGATTTGGTTCTCCATTCTCTTGCATGGGTTGTAATGTGATAATTCCTTGACTTACAAGTATGTGTAGGGTTCTTTTAGTTGTAGAAGGCAGAGAAGAGAATTTTAGTTTCTTTAGTTTGTAAGGCCTTTGTTGCTTGCTAGATTCACCAATTTCTTGAGTTAGATGTTGAGGAGGAGGATATAAAATGATCATATCATCCTTATCATCATTATGAGGCATTGGTTGTTCTTTAGGAAGGAGGAAATTTATTTTGGGAGGAGGATCTTTATATCTTATCCCTTTAGTATCTTCAGCTAGTATTTTCCCTAAAAGTTGATGAATTTCATGTTCACTTCTTACATCGCATTATCCTTGTTTGCTTAAGACCATGAATCCTTTTCCATATGTCTCTTCTCTAGGTTTATGTTTGTGTTGGGGGTAAGTTCACCAAGATGGTTCCCAAAAAGGGGACTTAAGTGGACAATTTTTTTATGAAATTAGGAAATACTAACCTTGGACATGAAATTGAGTATAGTTACACTCAAAATTTTGAGATGGAACAAAAACAAGGATCGAAGTGCTCCAAGTCTACTTTCTAAACTAATAATTTATTTTTAAAATGGTTGATATTAAGGGGTTCAAAAGAGGGACGTAAACAAATTGGTGTTGTTTTTGTCAGAAAAACATAACATAGCAACTCTTGTACGACCCTCGTACGATGGATTTTTTTTTAGTATTTTTAAAATCGCAACCACCAGAAGTTAACTAATAGTATGTAGTCGATGCACAATTTTTTTGATAATTTTTTAATGATTATTTGATATTTTACTAATTGTCGAAGTAGAAATTTCCTGAAAAATAGAATTTTGGATGTGCTACACCTACAAATTTTGGAAACTAATTGATTTTTTTTTTATTTTTTTTAAAAATTTTGTAGAATGGAGTCTAGTTTATAAAAATGTAATTTATTTGAAAATTCGATGAACGGTTAATTTATAACGAAAAAAATACCAAATACTACTTTTTGGCAAAAAAAAGACATACAAATAAAATAAATTATGGATGAAAGGCTTAACATTTTCAGAAAGTGAAAAAAATTACATCATTGGATAGCTAAGAGAGAACCCAACATTACCCATGTGTTCAATTTTTTTGATATTGAACCACGTGCAATCTTGACGGTGAGCATGAACTCAATAATGTGAAATATGGTAGTTTTTTTAAAAACATGTCTCTGGTCATTGGGAACACCTTCCAAGCCTTTAGGTTGGTATTCCAAGGCAAATACCAACCTAAGGCTTGAGAATTCCCAAAGCAAGATATAATGCGAGCACGCTATAATGCACTTGCATTATATTTCAGTTTTGACATTGTTTTTTCTTCTATGGGAAACATGTCAACTAAGACATAATGCGAGCACATTATAACGCGCTCATGTTATGTCCTCCTTTATGTTAAATGCCAATATATTGAATGTATGTTGATATATTTGTATGTTTGTATGTACATGTATGCTTGTATGTCATGTATGCATGCTTGTATGTATGTACGTATGTCTGTATGTATCAATGCATATATATTGTATGTATGTATGTAAGATTGTATCTACACATGTATGTATATGCTTGTATGGATGTAGGATTATATGTACGTATGTATTATGCTTGTATGTATGTATTTACGTATGTAATTAAAGGGAGGGAGAATTTAGAGAGAGAGAGTCTGGAGAGATGGAGAGGGGGTGGAAGTGAGAGTTTAAGAGAGAGGGATTGGGAGATAAGGGGTTGGAGTGAGAGGGACTTAGCTAGGTAGGGTGGGAGGGAGCGAGAGAGGGAGGAAGAGAAGGGGGGTGGGAGAGAGATAATTGAGAGAGACAAAGAGATAGAGAGGGGGGAGAAAGAGATGGAGAGAAAAAGAGAGTTATGTCGGTAGGGTGCCAAAGGGAGAGACTTGAGAGTGTGAGGAGGGTGAGAGGGAGAGACTTGAGAGATAGGTAGTTAGAGGGAGTGTGAAAGAGAGGGAGTGTGAGAGAGAGAGTGGGAGAGAGAGGGAGTGTGAGTGAGAGACCTGAGAGAGGGAGAGGGTGTGGGAGGGAATGACCTAATAAAGGTAGAGAAAGAGGGGGGTGGATTGAGAGGGACTCATCTAGGTAGGGTGGAAGGGATAAATAGAGAGAGGGGAGAGAGACAGAGAGAGCTACCTAGGTAGGCTACCAGAGGGAGAGACCTGAGAGAGAGGGAGGGTGGGAGTGAGAGACATGAGAGAGAGGGAGAGAGAGGGAGAGAGAGGGAGTGGGAGAGAGTGGGATAGAGTGGGAGGGACATAGAGAGAGATGGATAGAGGGAGTGAGAGAGGGTGTTAGGGATTGATTGAATGAGAGATATGTAGAAAGAGGTAGATGGTAGATAGAGACAGTTAGAGAGGGTAGGAGGGAGGGAGGGAGAGGCGATAAGTATAGATAGAGAGAAAGTGATAGGGGTTGAGGGTATAGGGTTGATAGATTAGGGTGGAGGACCTAGAGGGTTGATGGATTCTAGGGTATTAGGGTTTAAGGTTTGAGGGTTGATGGAATAGGGTCGATGGTAGAGGGTATTTGGTTGAGGGTATAGGGTAGAAGGTTTAAGGGTTTAGGGTTGAAGGGTTTAGGGTTAAGGGTTTACTTGGTTGAGGGTAGAGGGTTTAGGGTATAGATTTGAGGGTATATGGTTGAAGGATTAGGTTCAGGGTCCAATGTAAGGGGTAGAGGGTATAGGGTAGAGGTTTAGGGTTTAAAGTTGAGGGTTAAGGGATGATTATAGTTGAGGAGTAGAGGTGAGGGTTTATGGTTTAGGGTTTAAGGGGTTGAGGTTGAATTGAGGGTTTAAGGTAGAGGTTGAGGTTGAGGGTATAGGGTATAGGGTTGAGGGATTAGGGTTGAGGTCAATATATAGGGCAGAGTTTATAGAAGTTGAGGATTGGGTTGAGGATTTAGGGATTGGGTAGAAGTTTTCTTGGATTTAATGGTGTAAGGGTTGAGGATTACAGTTGATGGATTAGGGTTTAGGGTAGAAGTATTGGGTTGAGGTAGAGGTAGAGGGCATATGGTTTTAGGTTTAGGGTTTAAGAGGTTGAGGGTTGAGGGTTGAGGAGTGTTAGGGTTGAGTTTTTAAGGGTTTAAGGGTTGAGGGTTTAAGGTCAAGATGGTTGAGGGATTAGGGTAGAGAGTTTACTAAGTGGGTTTAAGGGTTGGGGATTAGGGTTGAGGGTAGAGGGTAGAGGATTGACGGTGGAGGGTAGAGGGTTTATGAGTTAGGGTTTAAGGGTATAGGGTTTAGGGTTGAGGGATTAAGAGGTTATAGAGTAGAGGGTATAGGGGTTGAGAGATTAGGGTTTAAGGGTTGAGGGTTAAGGGTTTAGGGTTAAGGGTTTACTTGGTTGAGGGTTTAGGGTTAAGGGTTTACTTGGTTGAGGGTTTAGGGTTTAGGGTATAGGTTTGAGGGTATATGGTTGAAGGATTAGGTTCAGGGTCCAATGTAAGGGGTAGAGGGTATAGGGGTAGAGGGCTTAGGTTTTAAGGATTGAGGGTTGAGGGATTAAGGGGTGAGGGTTGGGAATTGAGGGTTGAGGGTTTAATGTATAAGGTATAGGGTTGATGGTTTAATGTATAGGGTATAGGGTTGAGGGTTTAAGGGTCAAGAGGGTTGAGGGATTAGGGTAGAGAGTTTACTAAGTGGGTTTAAGGGTTGGGGGATTAGGGTTGAGAGTAGAGGTTAGAGGATTGATGGTAGAGGGTAGAGGGTTTATGGGTTAGGGTTTAAGGGTTTAGGGTTTAGGGTTGAGGGATTAAGAGGTTATAGAGTAGAGGGTATAGGGGTAAGACCTCATGCTCAAAGGATAGTAATGTCACCTGACGTGTCATTACATAGACTTTGGTAAGCTATGAAACAAAGAGAGCTCGTATCATTAAAAATATGAGTGAACACATGGGAATTAGTAGAATTTTTTTATCAAGAGCCATTCAAAGGCGGAAAAGAATTGAGGGCAATTATTCAAATAATTTATGGGCATTCTCGAGGAGATTGTCACAAAAAGATAAAGAAGTTGTCGAAGCCTTGAGAACACTAATTGAAGAGTATTGGAAGAATAATACAAGGCCATCTCGGGAAGTATAAAATAGTGGCATATGCTACAAAATATGGGTCTCAAGCAAAAAGGTGTGATCTGGTTATTGAGAAGATTCCAATGTACCAGTTTATGTCCATGTTTCATGAAAATATACTGTCTGAGTATGCAATGCATACCCATAGAGCCCCATGGTTGGAAACACAATTCAAGCTATGCAAGGACACCTTTCTGGTTGGAAGCATAGTATCAGTGGTTGACTTTGTGGAGAACTAAAGTCTACAACCACAACATGAGGTGTAGTCACAATATTACAACTCCACACAGGTTTCGATATCTGTGTGCATAGCATTCATTCATGCATCTAAAGAGAATTAGCACAAGAAGGGTTAAAGTATAAAGACAATGCAAAGTTGACAGATGCAAAATTAATCGTCGAGTGGTCTAATGCTTCGATGGGTCCAGGTAATGAAGGCATGTCTTCAGTTCACAAATTTTTTTGGTTGATGGATGATACTAACATTGCACCATATGAGGACTCTTGTACACTAACAGGATCAAGTGGCGTGCACTCTTTCCTTAGCTCAAATGTAGGTTCATGGAGTATTGATACATGAAATATGGCATGCTTTTGTTCTTCATGTACAATGCAAGACTGGAATGATTGTGAGTCAGGGGAGTGGGTTGACATATGGTTGACAAGTTATCTTATCCCACTTCACATGTATTGCCCTCTGATGGCATAGGAATTGACACAAAAGGAATCATCGGTCGACTTTGACCACATATCAGATCTACTTCAACCAAATGATATATCTACTTGTTTAGTTGTTGAAATTCCATATCATTATCTTGCTTTGTACTATATTAATAATGTTGACAAATTTCAAGATATTTTCTGCACATATCAATGCAGGGCATGTTTATGTAGTTATTGCAAATGAAGACAATGAAGAGGGAACAAACTATTACTTGTGTCATTGTGTTGAGGCCAAAAGGAAATCGGAGGCCCCAGTTATAGATGGAGAAAACATTGAATACCCTATAGGCTCAGTTGTGGTTACTAGAACATGGCTTAGAAGGTACCCACATTCAAGTGGTAAACATTGGCTATTTCAGGACTTTGACACGCATCGTAAAATTCTTCATTACTCGAACCTTGTCATGGCATCCAATGTTTGTTCGACCAAATATGGGGGTAGAAATTTGAAGAAGACCTTGTGGAAGGTCCACGAGTCTGACCATGAGGCAATACTTGACACAATAAAGAGTAGAGCAGACCCGAATGGTTCGTTGGATTAATTTGTCAGTATATGCACATTGGTTCTTATTAATTTATACTTGTATGCACATTAATTTGTTTGATGCCACTGCTATCATCTTATTTTACTTTGCGTATTTGTAAGTAACATACTAAACAGTGATTGGTGTCCCCTTGCAAAAAATGCAGATATATGAGCCATCCAAGAGAATGTTAGCCAGAAAAGCAATGCAATATCCTTATTTTGATGATCTTGACAAATATCAATCATGATTTTAAGCCATTAGAAAAGTGTGTGCAAAGCTTGGTGAGGGACTTTCAAGCTATTCATTTGAAGTTAACCTTATCATGAGCAACTATGATGTAGACATTATAAGAGCATTTGAAATTTCAACTTCCTCTATTCATGAGAGGTGTTGTGTGCAATAGGTATGTTGGAATTCCTAGTGAAGATGTATGACTAGAAGTGACTATGTTGTGAGACCCGCATGGCTATTTGTAAGTGCCTTCCATCTATTTTTATTTCATTTCCATTTTGGATGCTCTTTATTTTTATTTTTTACTTTGCGTATTTGTAAGTAAACTACTAAAAATTGATTGATCTCTTGTTGCAAAAAATGCTGATTTATGAGCCATCAAAGAGAATCTCAGCCAAAAAAGCAACGGAACATCCTTATTTTGATGATCTTGACAAATCTCAATTTTGATTTCAAACCATTATAAAAGAGCGTGTGAAGCTTAGCGAGGGAATATGAAGTTAATCAATTGAAGTTAACCTCATAAAGAGCACCTATGATGTAGACATTTAAAGAGAATCTCAAATGTATGAGTGACATTGTAAGAGATCTATGAGAATGAAGTACCTAAGGCATTGTAATGAGATTTACTCAAATATTGTAATTTTGGAGTTCATGTTTGGTGCAGTAGCACCTTGTTCTGTAAATGCCTTCAATAGACAAGTTTGAAAAAATTGAATTTTGAAATGTTAACAATGTGAAAAAGGTCATGTAAAGGTCATATTTAATGTATTCAAAGTCTCAAAGAGGTGATTAGGTGATTAGAGAAGTGATATAAAGCATGTAAGGTCAAATTAGGATGTTTTAGGTGTGTGTGTGTTTATTTGTGCAGGGGAATTCAAGAAACAAAGGAACATGCCTTTAAACATTCAAGAACCCCCTTAATTTGTTGAGGCAGAAATTATCATGTATCCAAACCCTCATATCCGCAATTTGTCTCAAGACAAACTCACTCCACCATGCCAAACCAAAACCCTTATTTTATGCTAATATAAGGAGGGTTTATAGAAAGGATTGGTTCCACACCTTAACAAAACATTCGATCACATTAGACCTTCTTAAAATCACCTGCAAAAACTCAAAAGACAATCATCCAACCTCTACATGCAATATTTTATCAAACCCTAGAGTGAAACCTCATTTTTCATGCCCTTTTCCATCAAAATCTATAGGGGAAGCAACACAAACCCCATAAAAATTATTCCATTTCACTTAGAAATTTCTCATTTGATCCAACAGGATTGTATTGGTCCCCTCTAGAAAAACCTCTCTGGGTATTGGCTATCTCAGAGTAGTTTTCCCATGGCAGCGAATTTTCACTTGATGGAAAAAGTGTCAAATTCAAGTTTTGCAAAGTTGCAAAGTGGTGCAACTTTCGCTATGCAACTTGTGTGACCAAACTAACTGCTCCAATGCATCCGAATAGGTATTTTTTCGCTAGGCATGGTCCTCTTCGCACCAAAACACGCAGAATCGCTCTGAGTTATGTTCCACCGGATCGATCCCTTAAGGGTCCAAAGTGCAAAATGGCTGCAAACTTCAGCATGCTATTACTCGGATACCATGATGCTTAGAAAATTCTAGTTTGATCCTACAAGATCGTGTTGGGCCCCTCTACAAAATTCTCTCTCGGTTTTGACTATCTCAGAGTGGTTTTCCCATGGTGACGAATTTTCACTTGATGGAAAAAACATCAAATGCAAGCAATGCAAAGTTGCAAAGTGGTGCAAATTTTGTTCTGAAACCTGTGTGACCAAGTGGAATATTCCAACTCATTTGAATAGGTAGTTTTACGCTAGGCATGGTCCTTTTTTGTACCGAAACACGCGGAATCGCTCCGAGCTATGTTCCACCAGATTGATCCCTTAAGGGTGTAAACTGCAAAATGGCTGCAACCTTCATCATGCTATTACTCGGATACCGTGATCCTAATAAATGTATCATCTAATCCTATAGGATTGTGTTGGGCCCCTCTACAAAAACCTCTCTCAGTTTTGGCTATCTTGGAGTGGTTTTCCCGTGGCGGCGGATTTTCACTTGATGGAAAAAGTGTCAAATTCAAGTTGTGCAAAGTTGCAAAGTGGTGCAACTCGTGTGACCAAGCAGAATGTTCCAACATGTCCGAATAGGTATATTTATTCTAGGCATGGTCCTCTTTCACACTGAAACACATGGAATCGCTTTGAGCTATGTTCCACCGGATCGATCCCTTAAGGGTCCAAAGTGCAAAATGGTAGAAAACTTCAGCATGCTATTACTCGGATACCATGATTCTTAGAAACTTGTTGTCTTATCCTATAGGATCGCGTTGGGTCCCTCAACAAAAACCTCTCTCGGTTTCAGCTATCTTGGAGTGGTTTTCCCATGGCGGCGAATTTTCACTTGATGGAAAAAGTGTCAAATTCAAGTTGTGCAAAGTTGCAAAGTGGTGCAACTTTTGCTCTACAACTTGTGTGACCAAATGGATCATTCCAACGTGTCTGAATAGGTATTTTTATGCTAGGAATGGTCCTCTTTCACATTGAAACACGTGGAATCACTCCGAGCTATGTTCCACTGGATCGATCCCTTAAGGGTCCATAGTGCAAAATGGCTACAAAATTCAGCATGCAATTACTCGGATACCATGACGCTTAGAAACTTCTCCTCTGATCCTATAGGATCACATTGGGCCCTCTACAAATATTGCTCTCGGTTTTGGCTATCTTAGAGTGGTTTTCCCATGGTGGAAAATTTTCACTTGATGGAAAACGTGTCAAATTCAAGCTGTCCAAAGTTGCAAAGTGGTGCAACTTTCGCTCTACAACTCGTGTGACCAAACTAACTACTCCAATGCATCCAAATAGGTATGTTTATGCTAGAAATTGTCTTTTTTTGCACTGAAACACATAGAATCGCTCCGAGCTACGTTCCACCGGATCGATCCTTTAAAGGTCCAAAATGCAAAATGGTTGAAAACTTCAACATGCTATTACTCGAATATTGTGACACTTAGAAAATTCTCATATGATCCTACAAGATTGCGTTGGGCCCCTCTACAAAAACCTCTCTCGGTTTCGGCTATATTGGAGTGGTTTTCCTATGGTGGCGGATTTTCACTTGATGGAAAAAGCATCAAATGCAAGCAGTGCAAAGTAGCAAAGTGGTGCAAATTTTGCTCTGCAACTCGTGTGACCAAGCATAATTCTCCAACATGTCCGAATAGGTATGTTTACACTAGGCATGGTCCTCTTTTGCACCGAAACACATGGAATCACTCTGAGCTATGTTCCACTGGATCGATCCATTAGGGGTCCAAAGTGCAAAATGGCTGCAAAGTTTAGCATGCTATTTTTCAGATACTGTGATATTTAGAAATGTCTCATTTGATCCTACAAGGTCATGTTGGGCCCCTCTACAAAAACCTCTCTTAGTTTTGGCTATCTAGGAGTTGTTTTCTCGTGGCGATGGATTTTCACTTGATGGAAAAAGTGTCAAATTCAAGTTGTGCAAAGTTGCAAAGTGGTGCAACTTTTGTTTTGCAATTCGTGTGACCAAACTAACTGCTCCAACACATCCCAATAGGTAGGTTTATGCTAGGTATGGTCCTCTTTCACACCCAAAAACATGGAATTGATCCGACTTGCGTTCAACTGGCTTGATCTCTTATGATGGCATGTAAAACAGTGGAAAAGAGAAACATACAAACGATAGTTGAGAAGTTCGAGTATTCCACACAAAAAACGTATGATCATTGGTGTAGAGCACCTTGTTCCTCCATTTAATGAAGAAGGTCTAGTTCAGTGGTTTCAGTGATTATCTGATGGTGAATAGGTTGTTCAATAGGTTGTTGTGGGTATTTTGAGAATGCTTTTTCTTGAATAAGGTCAATTAAGACCATTAGGTATGTTTTAGGGTGACTTTTGGTTCTAGTGATAAAAAATGTGAAAATTTCAATCTTGCACTAGAAGTTGTCTTTGTAGCCTTTGAAGGAAAATTTGTTAACTTGTATATGATTGTGAAAGAATGGAGTTTTTTCGATGTAATAAGGCTATTTGTATGCCATTTGTGTGGGTTTAGAGGTCATTAGATGTAATCATTAGGTTGGAGGAGTCTAAAGTTGTAAATTTGTAAGTTGCTTAAAGCAACAAATTTGAAATGCAACGGTTACTTGTTTTGAAAGTTGGTTTTTAGTTAGTTGAGGGCATGGATCACTTAGAGAGGGGTGTAAAACACTATGTAAAGCCTTGAGAGGATCAAATAGAGGTTGTTGATGAACTTTTGGAGAAGATCTAATAAGAATTATTCACATTGTTCTCTATTTTTTAGATTTTTGATACAAACTTGTTGATCCCATACTTGGTATGACCTCCAGATTTTAGATAAAGAACATATTGGAATCTTTTTATGAATCATTTCATGGAATGCCAATTGTATACATGTTTTTTTATTTTACATAAATTTTTTTAGCATCAATGAATTAATATTCAAGACAAATCATGAAGGACAACAATGATCAATGCTAGAGCTAACCAATTAATAATTATACACATGAATAATTCAAGCATGTACATGTCAATAAGGGAAGCACAAGTACTCTAAAACACATAAGCCTCAAAAATTATACACACGAATACATAGTATACACAAATTAATACAAAGTATACATTCGAACGCACGTAAGTCACAAAATACGTAAGCCACAAAATATACATTCGAATGCACGTAAGTCACAAAGTATACATGCAAGTTGTAAAATATACACTTGAATACACGTAACTCATATCTATTAAACCATCAATTTAGAATACAAATATGGATAGACATTGAAAAAAGATATTTGTATTAACCAAATAGCCATGTAGGCATACATCAATATATGTCGGTATAAGTATTAAATACATGTGAAAAATAGCCAAATAGGCTTACGAGAATCCCATATAGGCATACAATGTCCAATATGTCCAATAAAAATATGTACAAAACTGCCATGTAGGCATACAACAAAGGGCTCTGGAATCAAAAGTCATTGCTCTCCATGCCCTAGAAATAAATTCTTTCCCTTTCCTTTTCGATTGGATGGAAATAGGTCTATCACTCATTTTTGTTGTGCTCAAGGAGTGCTCTTGCTCCTCCTCATAGTGTTTAGTTCATGGTGAAGTTTTAACTATTACAATAAGAAGTAAAGCATGAATATATAGAAATTACATTATAAATAATGATATATTTGACAAAAAAATTGCTTACCGCCATCTCATGATCTCTCTCTACAGGTGAAATGTTCTCACACCCATGCTCAAGCATGCTCAAGCCCTGTATAAACCATACAAATAGAAATTAAACTACATGAATCAATAATGGTTTGATTTTTCACTAACTAACATCTATAACAACAAATGTAAATTTAATTTGCCTCATACCTCTCCAGTCAAATCCATCAAGGATTGTATAGCAGATGACACACCAATATCCATTGCCCTTATCACATTCGTAGGTGTTTCGACTTGCATCATCTAAAAATAAAATAACAAATTATTCTACGTAATCAACGATGTGCATATAAACTACACAAATCTATTAAGTACTTGATTCATTAGTTAAACTATTTATTCTATTACCTCCATTTAGGTTTGAGTAAATCCACCGCCATAGGGAAGTGTTCCATCAAAACCTCCAATATTAGTCTATTCAACATCGAGAATCGCATATTAAATTACCATTTGTAAAACAATGCTATTAACATGTAATAAATTGATAATTTTTTACTAGTTACATACCCGAGCGATAGGTGTATTGCAAAAATAAGTTGGTGGGGGGCCGGTGTATCTAGTCTCAACACTATGACCCTGCAATTTTATTAAAATCATAAAACATTTTTAGTTAATCTTGCATTTCAAAATCAAAATTTAATAAATTAAATTCAATGAACATGCTCTAACTTTTACCTGACTATCAATGCCATATGCCTCATGCAAAATGTCAGTTGCCCTCTCCATCTCCATAGATATAGATGGATCATGCGTACTAGTATCTGGAGTGTTGGTGGGGTCATATGAACAAGTAGCCCCGCAAGATTGACACACATGTGTTTGACGAACACCACTTGAAGAATCCCCTAGATGGCATTGTAGAATAGGGCTAGTATGATGGATGACAGTCTGGGTGAAAGTGTTGATCGCCTACAATGTCTCTATGTTAGCACTTTCCTTCATGACGAAAGGCATAACAACATGCTCATGAGGTGGCCTAACGAGAGCTCGTCTACCTTATCGTGTAGGATCTAACTGTGCACCAGGTCTATCCTGAGCTGATCCCCCACCTCTCCCTTGAAAATCCCTCATATCAAAATAATTTGGGATTTTGTTCAATATGAACTCACTGTATAGTTTCCTAAGGAAATATTGCGGGACCTCGCAATTGTTGTACGGTGGGTAATTGAAGACCATGTACCACCTATCATAAAATTGGTCCCTAATCTATTGGTGGTGGCACCAATGGATAGGAAACCTCTTCGCATTGAGGGTGAGATTTGGATTTGTGCGTGGTTCGATGAATAATGAGCACAAATCACCTTTTGTAATTTTTAAATCCTTTACATCTTTGTATGATAGTTTATTTTCATAATAATACCTAGCCGCCTGCCTCTTATCTTGCCATCCAGTTATTTGTTTGCTAATTGAATCTACATTTTTTATCATATATTTCAATGAATTTGCTAGGGTCATTCTTTCTGTGGTTGAACCATTTGGATCACTCAACCTACTGATCAAATCCTCAATTTTTCTTTTGTTGTTCTCAATTTCACTCATTAAATTTTGTTGAGTGCTAGGAGGGGTTGAGTGATTGGTGGAGGAGGTTGTTGTTGTGGTTGATTTTGATCTTGAGGATCTTGAGGGTTTGCAGGTTGATTTGCATCTCCTAAAAATTCAAACAAATATATATCAAATTCAACCTAAGACTAACAAATTCAACCTAAAACTAACTAATTCAAAACAAAAACCACAAAATCCTTACCTCTCACATCTCCTTGTCGTCGTGGCGCCATCGTTGCGAAGAAATAGAAATTATTGGTGATTTTTTTTTTTGAATTGCTCCTCCTAGAACGTGAGCGCGTAAGTATGGGAATTTTGGCCGCGGCTACAAGAAAAAAACTGTTGAAATAATAATGATAGGTTTTCACTTTTAACAAGCAATAACACAAGCGTGTTATAAAACACACACGTTATTATGCGCTCGCATTATTAGTTTGTTGTTTCTGAGCCTCAGGCTCGACATAATGAACCAATAATGTGTGTGCATTATAATGTGCTCGCTTTATTGCTTTTCAATTTTTTTTTGAAAGGTGTCCACAAAATTGCTACCCATTTCCACGCACCCGCCCTTGGTCACTTTGTTAACATAGGTGAATAGTAGAAAATTGTGTGCTCTCTTTCACACCTATATTTTGGACCTAAGAGGAGAGAGGTCAATTTCCACACTCTTCACTCAAAAACAAGCCCTTGAGTTTTCAATGCAAAGGATATTGAAATCTGACAAAGGGAATGTTCTAGGGGATTTAATGATGTCAAATAAAGGGGTTCACCACCAAGTGTAAACTTGGAAAAGAAAATGTCAAACAGTGTGATATAGGTAAAATTAAACTAAATGACTTCAAAATGCAAGAAGAGCAAAACATAAAGCCACATAACAAAATGTGTGCACCTGGAAATGTGTTGAAGGCTGTAAATATTGCTAATTCTAAAATTCCGAAAATGCCAAAATCTCAAAATTGACCAAAAATGGGACTCATTCGCCACTTGTGGTGAATGAGTCTAGTTTGGATTTTCTATAAACTCAATGTTCTAATTTGCACCTCTCAGTCTGCTCTTTCTGTTCCTCGAGGTGTCCAGATCTGAAACCTTGATTTTCAGGGTTGTAAGTGAATTTTTGTGAAGATTTTGACCTTTCAAGTAGAGAGATGACTCCAACAAGTTGGAAACCTATTCTTCAATGATCTTTTAGGCTCCAAGACACCTAGATCTGCAATCACACAAAGAAAGAGAGAGAAAAATGTTGATTGTTAGGGAATGGGGGTTTTCCTTTGTCAAACCCCATTTAGGTAATTAAACCAAATGATGATAAAATGAAAGATGAAATGAAAAATGGAACATAGGACATGCAACATGAACAATGATACCTTGATTGATTTCTTGTAAATCTACAAGTCAGCATGAAATGGCCATGAAGGATGTAGATCTTGATCTTTGATGATAAAAAAAGAATAATGCTTGGTCTTGGATCTTCAATGCTACATCACAACACTAGTTCACTAATATTCTTGATGCTTGATATGCTTGACATGATGATGGATCTTGAATCACTGCAACAATGGATGAAGAATCTTGCCCTTGAATGATCTTGAAAGCTATATTGATGACTTTGGAATGCCTAACTCTTGAATGCTTGACTTGATCTCATGTTCATGTATGATGTTGCTTGGATTTTTTAGCTTGCTTAGGATTTCTTAGATGAAATAATTATTTAGAAGCTTGTTTATATAGGAAAACCACTCACATGACCATTAATTTGATCCCCAAGGCCGACATTGAAGAAATTTGAATTAAAATCCCACTTTTTCTTGCTTAAACCTCAAAAATAGCTCAAATGGGACTCATTCGCCATTCTAGGTGAATGAGTCCCACTTGGATGGGACTCATTCACCCAAAGTAGTGAATGGGTTCCACAGGGGCTATTTCGGGTGCTAAACTGTCAGGGAGTGAAGAGTTTAGGCTTATATGTTGATTTGGTCAGGTTTTTGACCAAAATATGCCTTGGGATGCACAATATGGGATCATAGGTGCCTATTAATGATCATGTAAAGTTTATAAATGTAATAAGGCCCAAAATCCAATAAGAAAGTGTAAATAAATACACTTTACAACACTAAATTAAGGAAAAATTGGATGTATTTAGCTTAGAAGGGCCCTAAATCCCATGTGAATGTGAAAGACACATTACAACACTAGATTAGGTCCACTTTATTTGCAAGCCTCCCAAATTTAATGTGAAGATGTGAATAAATACATTTTACAACATTAAATTAGGGAAGAGTTAAGTGAATTTAGTTTTAAAAGGGCCCAAGACCTAATGTGGATGTGTAAAACACCTCACAACACTAGATCAAGGTGACATTAAGTCCAATATCTGCAAGGAGGAGCTAAACGAGTGTAAAAAAGTCTAAGGACCCTTTTTTCAATGTTACATTTAGCCCCCACTTTAGTGAGAGGATGAACCTACTTCAAAATCACACTAAAGTAGACAAACACACATCAAGAGGGGTTCCAATCGTACCAATGTGGATGAAAAAGGATGACAAAGATGAAGGAGGTAACCAAGCCCCTAGGATCCAAGATCCCAAGTCAAACTGACATAAGCATAAAAGGACATGTATGCACAAGGTGTATGATTTGTAGTAGAACAAGATACACGATCATGCAATGTTAATAACTAGAAGAAGAGCAAAAATAAGAGAAGAATGAAAAGGTGGATCAAGCTTCGATTGTTTGTCCAAGACAATGTGGATTAGATCTAGGTTGTTTGTCCACAAATACATAATCAATCTAAGGTGACATAACTCTTGGTTGTCCACTGGGTGAGAAGTCCAAAAAGGTGAGAAACATACACTCATGGCTGGTATGCACTCACACACATGCAAGTGGCTATGGGGAAAGTCATGCCTTAGATTAGGCTTCTCGCTCAACCATACCAAAGTTATACCTCTTGATAACTTTAATAAGGTTACACACAAGAATGATATTTGAGCTCCATGAGGCAAGCACAAGTTCATATGCTTGAAACTCATAGACATTGTAGATGCAAAATAGTGTAAGTAATGTTCAAAGGTATTTTGCTTAGTTCATGGGAGGTATCTTCTTAGGTAACATCATGCTTAATGTGTCCAAGAGAGAATAAGTCAAAGAAATATCACACTAGATTGGAGGAAATCAAGCCCAATGACACCGCCAAGAAAAGGATGCATCATAAGAAGAAAGAAATCATGGAATGAAATATGAGTGTTGATGTATGCCCCCACTTTAAAGTGGTTACTAACACCATTACTATGAGCAGTTGTTGTAAACTAGAAGAAGACATGAGAGCTGATTCAGAAAGCCCTATGCCAAGTCATATGTTTCCGATAAGCTACATCATGAAAAAGGTAGTATGTCACATACGAGCCAACTTAAGGTATGACATCCACATCCCAAGCTTTCTCTTATATGTACATGAAAGGTGACCAACTAGCCAAGAGGAGGAAACAACAAGTAACATACAGGGAGGAGGCTAACTAACCTCTTTCCCCCACTTAGTGCAGGACAAGGGTGAGTTGAATGGGATGAGAATAAGTTTCAATTAGAGGAATTAGGTGCTTCAACACAAGGAAGATCGCCACACTCCTTGAGATGTTGAATTTTGTTGCTTAAATCCTTACATTCATTAGTAGCATGACCATGAACTCTATGATATGTATAAAATGCAGGCCTTTAATAAAATTTATTTCGTGTTCTTGGAGGAAGGGATATCAAGTGATCTTGGAGGAATCTCAACAAGATACCCTCTTGATCAATAATAGAATATGTTCCTTTATTTTGTGACAAAGATGTCTCTTGCTTAGTATTAGTTTTCATACCTACGCAAGACTCTTTAGATTGCAATATTTTTTTCTCTCCTTGAAAGGAGGATGTAAAATATAACGAATTCAAATCATTAGCATTTTGTGAGATGACATTGACATTAAGCAAAGATTTCTTTGTTTCTTTCATTTCGTGCAAAGGATAACAACCAAGACCATAAGTGTCTATTAGTTGAGGATGTACTATTGTCAAGTTGGCTTAGAGGAATGTTTTGTAATAGTGTTGATATGAAGTGAAGGCTTGTTTGATGGTTTGATTTCTATCATGGGATAATAACCAAGACCATGAGTTATTTCTTGTATGTTAGGCTCTATAGGGACATGTATACGTTGTTTGCTAGCACCACATACTTTTCCATTGTATCCAAGTTGTTCATAAGTTCATAAACTTTTCCATAAAGATTTTTTATTGCTTTTGGATCTGGTGGTTGTTCATGGTTAAGTTCTTCAAAATTTGTTGTGTAATATGTTGTCTTTTGTTCTAGAGTGGTTGAGGTGGATTATTTCGAAGGGTCTTCCAAATTTTGTGTTGATAGTATCACTTTCTCTTTTCCCTTGTCAGAGTCTTTGTGTATGATCTTGTATTCTCAGATGGATGTTGGTTCAAAATCTAAGGAACCCCAATCATCTTCTAATAGTTTCATGATTTTCTCAATATGTTTGTCTATGTCTTTTTGTTGCACAGGTTCCACTTGTGTAGTTGGTGTTAATGTTACCAAAGGATTTTCCTTGCCTTTCTCAATGTTTAAATAACTATTTGGCTCAGGTTCTACTTCGAGTATGTCAAATTTGTTGTCGTAGATGTATTTCATTTGATGATGGAGAGTAGAAGGCACCCCATTCATTGTGTGAATCCATGGTTTCCCTAAAATAAGATTATATGAAATATCATGTGGTATAACATGGATTAGTGTTTCTAATGTGGCCTTTCCAGTTGTAATAGGCAAAGTGATCACACTGAGCAATTCCTTTCCAACATTGTCAAATCTGCTAATAGATAAAGGGGCGGGTTGAATGTTTGATTTATCAATACCAAGACTACCCAAAAGGGTCACAGTACACACATTGAGACCTAAGCCATTGTCAACAAGGTTTCACTTTGTTCCTTTTCTTTTGTATTGAGATATTTTTACGAAAGCTTCATTTTTTTTGGCACTTCCAAAGGGGGGAGTTCACTTTGGTGGAAAACAATGTCAACATTTATTCCTTGAATTATGGCTGCTATGTCATTCAGGTTTTCACTAGAGGGAACCACAACTTGTTGCAAGGCTGTTTGAAGCATAGTGTGATAATTAGGTGAATTTTGAATTAGGTCCCATAGAGATATCTTTGCAAGAGTATTCTTAATTTGTTCAACAAGATCATACTCCTTCTGACTATGTGAAGTTAAATGAGGAGGAATGGGTAAGATATGATTAGGAAAAGGTAAGGTTGTTGTGGTTGTGGATTTTTTCTAGTGTAATATGTATAAGCAACAGTATTATGACTCGAATGCTGCAACACATTATGATTAGGTGGGTAAAGGTAAGTTCAAGTTTGTTTTGAGTTTGTGGTTTGTGTGAAGGTGGGTAATGAATTAGAGGATTCTTAGGATGTCCCACGAGATATGTAGGAGGTCTAATAGTTAAGGGGGATCTAATGGACACTAATGCATTCATAACCTCAGTGGTCTTGGTTTGATGTATCTCCAATAATGTGAAATATAGCATCACCTTTTTATCATCACCTAAGGGAGCCACTTTACTATTATTGTCATCTTCTTGTACCATGATATTCTCCCTAGGAGGATATTTTTTAGGAGAACTACAAACTGAATGTTCTTGGCATTCAAGGATTGGTTCTTCCAAAATGACTTCATCGCAAGTAGGTGAATGATCAATGGTTGATTTTTCTTGCTCAATAAGGGTTTCTTGAGGTGAAGAGGGACAACTAAGATTCTCATGGCGTCCATCGATTGTGTTTTCTAGCATCCAAATATGTTCTTTGAACCATTAGGGGAGATACTAAGAGAAGAACAAGTGTGCTTGTTTGATTGTCCAAATTTTCACTCCTTTGTCCCATAATATCTTCCAAAATAGGATAGGTAGGGGAAGGATCATAAAGAGGATTTTCATAGATCTTAAGGGTTTATTTATCTAACACCAACATGTCCTCATCATCATCACAAGAGGAGAAGATGTTGGGAGATGAATGTAGGTAGGTTTTATTGGTCTCTTTTTGTCTTATGTTATCGTCATGATTACTTATTGTTATGTTGGTGAAGCCACAATAGTAGTTTACAATTCAAGTGAGGAAGGAAAACTCACAAAAAATGAATACATGGCAAAAAACTTGATTTTAGGGGTTCGTACAAACCTACTGGTTCGAACAAACCCATAGGGGGTTCATTTGAACTAGGGTTTGAGCGAAACCTTTTAATTTTTTCACACCCAAAAACCCAACAAAATCCCTTATGGAAGGTTGGTTCTCTTGAACCAGTGTTCGTACGAAACCCCCTTATTCCTTATCCCCCCCCGAGACACAAAAAAAATCTAAATTTTGCCACTTTGAAGCCCAGGTTGAGGATGAAAATGGAAGAATCTTCACAAACCCAACTGGAATCAGGTAGTCCTCGAAACGAGATATCCAACAAATATAATTTTAATATGTTTTGGTTTTATTATGTATTTGTTTTTTTAGTTTTATTAAACATAGGTTTTTCATCGAAAATGAATGTCTTTGTTTTGCACATGTGGAAAAATAGCATATTATCAAATTTGTTTTTCAAAAATATGAGTGCACGAGATATTGAAGTCTATGATCCAACAAAAAAAAATTGAATTTCGATATATATAAACAACGTTACGCATTATACGGTCATGCTATGTATGAATTATAATTTGTTTGACTTTGAAACTCGATTAAAGAAAAAATATTCAATAAAAAACTATGTAACCAAGTGGAAGCACTAGATATCAGAGTTACAAATCTAAATCTAAAAGAATTATAATTTTATCCTTCATGGAAAAAAAGTAATGTGTTATATAGTGTGCATCACTTTTTAAAAATGTTGTATTCTAAAAAAACCAATTTCCATGGGAGATGGAAAAAGAAGTGCAATCTGATTCCAAAAAATATCAAATTTTTTTTTTTAGAATCTACAGACAAAATGTGATGAGACTCTAGTTTGCATCATCTTCAAATTCCTCATGGTTTAGCAGCTATAGGCACCCAAATGAGAAGATTTATATAAAAATAATAATTTCAATGTCCAGTTTGGCCAAAAATTGTAAACCACTATTGTGGGATCACCCATGTCCTCTTATTTAGTAATGTATTTCCTAATAGGAGAGGTAAGAGGAGAGAAACAACTCAAGTTCTCAAAACTCTCATCAATTAGATCTTCTAACGCTACAATATCTTCTTCACAAGTAGGAGAGATATTATGAGAAGAACTAATGTGATTGTCATGATTTCCCAAGGTTTATTTCACTATACTTACCTCACTCATAGAAGAAATACTGGGAGAGTGATCAATTACAAACAAAAAGAGAGGAGAAAGGACCTCATATTCATATGCACTTAACAATACTTTCTTGCAACATTCAACATGATCGAAAAATAGAACATGAAGTATGATAACTATAGCCTTTAGCAATGAAAGCATGATGTAATGATTTTTTTACAAACTTGAAATGCAACAATGATAGTGCAAACAGGAAGAAGAGTAATGTGATTTTTTCAGATTTTAATGATGAAAATTGACTCATTATGCTATGTAACAATGTGAAAATGTAAATTTGAAATTAAGCAATGCATGAAATGGACCAAATTAAGCTAGATTTAATGAAATGCATGTAACAAAAACTCTACCAATCGAAATAGATAGTTAATGGAAGCAAACATAGTAAAAAAAAAGGTTTTTAATGTCGTAAAAGGTAGTTTCAAGGGTGCAAAGGGACTGATTCGCCAAAGGTGGCGAATGAGTCGCAATGGGGATTTTTTTCAAAATTTTCAATAGATTTTGATGCTTTTTTATGTTGTATGATGTGTATCCTAAATGCAAATGTAGTTTTCAGGTGATTTTAAATGATTTTAGATACAAAAATGCAAACTATATGCACTTTCACTAATGCAAAAATTTAGAAACCCTAGATGCTAATTAACTAATACAAATTCTATTGCAAAGTCAATGCAAGCAAGATCTAGGATGATGATGGACTCAAAACCAACAAAGAAGGTATTTGAAATGTAGGCTCACCAAAATGAATAGTAGAAATTTTGTTGGCAGATGGTCAGCGCTCCCCTTGGGATTCGTGACATGGACTAACCGCCTCCCACAAATCTGTTAACTCTGGCAGTTGTATTGGGCATTATCAGGTTGATATTTTGGTGCAATGAAAACCGTGGGGCCAACAAATGGTATTACAGTCAAAGGTGTTGGGTTCGAATCCCCTCGGGTAATGCTGAGGGGGAGTTTGTTAGCAGATGGTCAACACTCCCCTTGGTATTCATGGCATGGACTAACTGCTTCCTATAGATCTGTTAAATTTGGTAGTTGTATCAGGCATTAACAGGTCGATCTTTTGGTGTAACGACAACCGTGGGGCCAACTAAATTGGGTGCTCTCTTTCACACCTAGGTTTTTGGACCTAAGAAGAGAGGTCAATTTCCACAATCTTGACTCAAAAACAAGCCCTTGAGATTCCAATGCAATGGAGATTGAAATCTAACAAAGGGAATGCTCTAGGGGATTGAATGATGTCAAATAAAGGGGTTCACCACCAAGTGTAAACTTGGAAAATAAAATGTTGGAAAACATAGTGTGATGAAAAATTGAACAAAATCACTTGAAAATGCAAGAAGAACAAAACATAAAGCCACAAAACAGAATGTGTGCACTTGGAAATGTGTTGAAGGCTGGAAATACTACTGACTCTAAAATTTTAGCCCATTGGGACTCATTTTCCAATGTGGTCGAATCAGTCCCAGATCGAGGTTTTTGTATAGGAACAAGTTTCTCGAAAAAGGGTATCTGAAAATGCTAAAATCTCAAAATTGACCAAAAATGGGACTCATTTTCCACTTGCGGTGAATGAGTCCAATTTTTCTTTTCTAGAAATTCAAAGTTTTGATCTACACCTCTCGATTTGCTCTTTCTGTTCCTCTAGGTGTTTGGATCCGAAACCTTGATTTTCGAGGCTTTAAGTGACTTTTTGTGAGGATTTTGACCTTGCAAGTAGAGAGATGACTCTAACAAGTTGGAAACCTATTCTTCAATGATATTTCAAGCTCCAAGACACCTAGATCTACAATCACACAAAGAAAGAGAGAAAAATGTTAATTGTTAGGGAATGGGTGTTTGCCTTGGTCAAACCCCATTTAGGTAATTAAAACAAATGATGAAACAATGAACTAGATGAACATGAAACAGGGAACATAGGACATTAAACATGAACAATTATACCTTGATTGATGTCTTGTAAATCTATGACTCAACATGAAATGGCCATGAAGGATGTATATCTTGATCTTTGACAATAAGAATAGAACAATGCTTGGTCTTGGATCTTCAATGCTACATCATGAAACTAGCTCACTAACATGATTGATGCTTGATATGCTTGACATCATGATGGATCTTGAATTTCTACAACAATGGATGAATAATATTTCCCTTGAATCATCTTGAAAGCTATATTGATGACTTTGGAATTCCTAACTCTTGAATGCTTGACTTGATCTCATGAATGTATGATGTTGCTTGGGGGCTGATGGAAGAAGTTGGGTCCATAAAAAGCTCAAAAAGTGGAAGTGTTTTTGCTGTTTTTCAGAATTTGTCACACTTGAACTGAAAGTTTGAGGCACTTACACAATGAATTTTTAAAAAAGTCAGTAATATGAAATTTAGAGATTTGAATCTAGTTTATAAATATGTAAATTATTCAAATACCCAGATTGTAGAAACTAAATTTTGATAAAGATCTATAAAAACCACTTTTTAAAAGTCCTTGTTTTTTTACCATACCATGCACGTGTACGGACAACACTTTTTGAATCAAATAAAAGTATTTTTCTAATTCCTTTTGGGGAAAGAGAGCTAACAACATGAAGATTGATGAGGAATTTTTTTTGTAATTTTTTGTCAAATATTTTTTTTATTATTTAATTTTTATTGGCCTTAATTGTTGTTTTTAAAAATCAACTTGTACGGACAGCATAATTTGACCTAAACTAAACTTTTTTTGAATTTGTTTTTTTTCATTGTGTAAAGAATTGTCTAAAGATTGATGTCATATAATTTTTTTTCTAAAAACTTTAACCAAAAAAAAATTATTAAAAAACAAAAAAAGTCTGATATTTCAAGTTTAATGACTAGTTTGCTTTGAAATTAATTAAAAAATAGAAAATATAATCCAATCTTAATAAAAATTATATATTTAAAAACTAGACATCATATTCTGTAATGGGTTTTAATTTTATAGATTGATTCAGAAAAAAAATTCATCAACCATATTGTCAAAGTTGAATATTCTTCTTCAATCTGCCTTAGTTTTTTAGTTGCAGGTCAAAGGCTAAGGCTCGGATTGCCAAAGCATTCCTGAACCTAAAACCAAGTCTCCAGGCGGGTTGGGAAACAAATTTTTTAATAACGCATACGTGTTATGAAATGCATACGCGTTATTGAAACAAAATGTGTACGCGTTTCATAATGCGTACGCGTTATGTTTTTACCCGTTGGGTAAAGGTAATGCGTACGCGTTATGAAATGCGTACACGTTCCTTTTTAAGAACGCGTACGCGTTTCATAATGCGTACGCATTTCTAATATATCTATTTATCCTGATTTGACATTTTTTGATACAGTACGGTTTTCCTGCAACATTCTTTTCTTGTAGTACGGCCCGCAAGTTCGATTTTCTGCATTTTTTATTACAAATTTGTCTTGTGCAGGGCATATTCTATTACAAATTGGTTGAAAAGTCAAGTGCAGGTTGAATTTTCTAAAGTGGAATCAAGTACAAGAATAATTTACAAGAAGATTCAAAAAAACGTTTGTGGATGTATTCATGATATTTTTGTGTACTTCAAAGTTCAAAGAAGAAAGGATCTTCATAGTACAAAGTGTTATTTGAATATTTGAAGGAGATAAAAATTTGAAAATTGGTTACAAGTAAATCATTTGTTTTTTCATCAAAAAGGGTTTTGTAACCATGGGATCAAAACAAAGACAAAGAAAAAAGTGTAGAATGTCAATGACACCCGAAGAAATTCAAGCAAATAAAGATATGGAGGCAAAAAGACAAAAAGATAGAAGAGAAAGAATTCGTCAAATGAAAAATTTGGAAGCATCTACTTCAATGAATGTTGAAGAGAAAGTCATGAATGATGAAATGAATGTAGATGATGCAAATGTGGAGATGGTGAATATAGAAGAAAATATAATTATGGAGAGAAACTCAACTATGTCTTCAACTACAACTTTGAATGATATGGAAACAGTACATATGCAAACAGCTTCGGGTATGTCTTCAAATCCACCTCCCAATGATATGGAAAATGCACCTATTCAAACAATCTCTCCAGGTATTCTTTCAAACCCAAGTCTTGATAATATTGATTTTGCTTGTTTAGATGAAGCTGGATACACCATTGATGATATCAATAATTATAGGGTTGAAAGAATGCAAAAACAAAAAAATGATGAAAATATATCTTATGAGAATGCAAATGCTAATCAAATCCCTCATATTGATGAAAATGAGAATGAAATATTTTTTACTTTTGAAAATGAAAATGAAACCCCTTGTGTGAATGAAAATGAAACCCCTTGTATGGATGAAGATGAAAATGTGTTTTTTACAATTGAAAAAGATGTGTTAGATAACCTTCGTGGTAAAGTTTCTTGGAGACAAATTAGAACTTATGGAAATAAAATATATAAAATGTTTTTTTATAGAAAGAAATTAGGATTCCAATGTCAACTCATGGTGCAATTGATGAGAATGTGGAAAATGAGAAAAGTGATGAAAAAATTAGGTATTTTTGTAAAACCAAAAAAGAAAGATGATTCAGTAGAACAAGTCATTTCTAGTGTTGCTAATGCTATTGATTTTATAGGTAAGAAAAGTTGATCTAAAGATAAAAATGCGGCTCGTCGTGCAATAACAACTGCTTTAGTTGATAAAGCAACTTCAAATAAAAGAATGTTAAGTAGGATTAGTAAATGTATAAAAGTAAATCCCAAAACTTTGATTAGAGCTGCTAAAAGAAGAGAAAATATTGAAAATGATCCAATTAATCAATGTTGGAGTTTTAGTGGTAGACTCCCAAGATCAGACATGAAATTAACTAATGAAATTAAATCTTTAATCGATAAATTTTGGCATGATAATACAAGAGTATCACCTAACATTAGAGATGTCTTAAAATTAAGGGTGGGTTCCAAAATTCGTGTACCTCATCCAAAGCATCTCTTAGATATGACTCAAACTGAATTATATAAAATTTTTTTAGATGCTTCAATCTTACCATTGAATATTAAAATAAGTCAAAGATCATTTGAAAAGTGTAAACCTTGGTATGTTACAATTAATAAGCAATGAATTTCTTGTTGTTGTAAGACTCATGTACAATTTCGTTATTATTATGATAGTTTTTGATATATGTGATGCACTTTGCATGTTAACCAAATTATGCAGGACATTTGTGGTATTAATATGCCACTTGAAAGAATCAAATATTTTATATCAGGTTTGTTTTGCGAACCCTCTAACGGAAACTTATTTTATTTAAAATCATGTATTTCTAGAGAATGTGATAGATGTGCTAACTTTTCATTATTAGGTGAATGTATGCATGAAAGTAGTTTAAATGAATTTGGACAACAATTAGTAGATGTAAAAAGATTCAAAAATGTTGAGTATTCTTTAAAAGATGGAAAAACTGGAAAATGTTGTGAGCTAATTATGGAAAAAAATATTGTGCATGCATTTATTAAAGAATTTAAAGATAAGATTATACCTAAATATGTTCAACACTCTCAGTATGCTCATTGGCTTGATAATCAATTTCGTTTATGTAAAAACACATTCCCAATTGGAACTATATTGTCGGTTGTTGATTTTGCTGAAAATTATACTCTTGCTCCACAAGAAGAAATTCAATCACAGTATTATAATTTAGTGCAAGTATCTATTTTTGTTCATATTGTTTATAGACATGCAGATGATAGTAGAGAAGATAATAGAAATTTTTTGAGAGAGTACCATTTTTATGTAAGTGATAATCGATTACATTCATCTGAGTTTGTTCAATATTGTTTTGATATATTTTACAAAAATTTAAAAGAAAGAGGAATTCAATTGCTAGAACATCTCATATGGTCAGATAATTGCATGGGTCAATTCAAAAATGCTAGGATGTTTTATTGGTTATGTAGAGTTCATAAGGAAAATAATATCCAGCACATATGGAGTTTTTTTGAAGCCCGGTCATGGTAAGGGAGAACACGATGGAGTAGGTGCATGTGTGATAAGAGCTCTTGCTAGAGAGCAACTAAAATTTGAGGATGCTGCAAAATTTAGAGATGCACATGCAATTGTAGATTGGTGCAATACCAAATTATCTACAAGAGTAAGTGAGAGCTCAATAATTCACCGCTTCTTTTGGTTAGTTGAAGAAAATGATATTTGTTCTCGACAAGATTGTGAAACAATTAATGGATCTGCAAAATGGCATTCATTTAAGAGTTCGAATGCAAACACATGGACAATATGGACAAGGGAGTTGGCATGCTTTTTTCAATTTTGTATTGCAGGTGATTGGGAGGCTTGTGAAAATATGGAATGGGTTGAACAATGGCAACAAAGAGCCTTAACACCTACATCGACAAATGTTCAACATGGAATAATAATTGAAGATAATCAAGCATTCACATTAGATGATTATGATCGTGTTTCTGATCTTGTACAAGAAGGTACATTATTTATTGAGATGAATTTTATATGTATGCATGTTTATATACATGAATTAAATATAAGTCGTGCTCTTTATTGAATTTTTTTATCTATTTTTGTCGGACATGTGTATGTTGTTGTTGCACCTGAGGGGAATGAAGAGGAGACAAAGTACTGGTTGGCTAGATGTGTTGAGAGAAAATATAAGTTGGTACATCCTAGAGTGGATGATGATAACTTTGAGTATCCAACTGGTTCAGTCGTTGTTGTTGGCACCTAGCTTCGAAAATATTTGATAAGAAAGAATGGCTTGCCTACATTTGAAGATTATGAAAGACACAAGAAGATTATACATTATTCACATTTGATTTTGGCAACCAATATAAAACTAGTTAGATATCACGGGAGGCCTGCTAATAATGTTTTATGGACACTTTCAATGGATGATCATGAGACAATCATAGATGCATTACAAAAAAGAGAGGATGTGGATGGTACAACAGAGTAAATAAATATTGGTAAGTATATCTAGTTGTATGTATATATTTAATTGATATATATAAATTTGTCTTTAAATTCATTTCCTTATTAAAGTTTTATATCATTTTTTGTTTCCGGTCTCCATTGATACAAAAAAGAGAGGAGATGCACTCTTATTACAATGGAATTCGAATCTACAGATAGGTAACTATATATAGTTGTAGATACATTTAGTTGAGAGTATAAATATGAAACTAAATTTAACTCATTGTCATTTTATAAAAAGTTTATAATTTATTTCATATCCCCTTAAGCCATCCTCGTATGTGCCATCAATCCATCCGCTTGCATCCCCTTTAAGTCTCTCTATTAATTCCCTTTAATTCATTCTATTAGGACCCCTTAATCCATATCCTTGTATATCTATCCTTAATCTATCCTCTTGCATCCCCTTAAGTCACTCTCTCAACACCCCTTAAGACATCCCCTTAAGCCATCCCCTTAGGTCACATGGTTTAGAGTTTAGGGTTTCTAGGGTTCATGAGATGCTTAGAATAACAAATTTATATGGATTAATGGTTTAGGGTTGATCTTCTAGGATTTAGGTCATGTGGTTTAGGGTTTAGGGTTTCTAGGGTTCATGTGATGCTTAGAATAACAAATTTATATGGATTAATGGTTTAGGGTTGATCTCCTAGGATTTAGGTCACATGGTTTAGGGTTTAGGGTTTCTAGGGTTCATGTGATGCTTAGAATAACAAATTTATATGAATCAATGGTTTAGCATTGATCTCCTAGGACTTAGGTCATGTGGTTTAGGGTTTAGGGTTTCTAGGGTTCATGTGATGCTTAGAATAACAAATTTATATGGATTAATGGTTTAGGGTTGATCTCCTAGGATTTAGGTCACGTGGTTTAGGGTTTAGGGTTTCTAGGGTTCATGTGATGCTTAGAATAACAAATTTATATGGATTAATGGTTTAGCATTGATCTCCTAGGATTTAGGTCACGCGATTTAGGGTTTAGGGGTAAGGGTTTAGGACCCTTAAGTCATATCCTCTTACATGTACCCTTATTCCACAATCTTGCATCTCTTAAGTCACTCGCATAATTCCCCTTAAGCCATTCTCATAGGACCCATTAAGCCATACCTTAGGGTTCATGACATGCATCCCATTCATCCATCCTATGGAAAACATCATTTGAATTTTTATGAAATTTATAAGATCCAATATTGTAACTTTTACTATATATTTACTTAAATGAATCAAAAAAATTATAGAACTACTTACAGTTTACATTAATTATTTTTGCAGGTTCTCATCAAGTCGGTCTACCATGTGATTGTCACTGAAAAATTATTTTATCAAGAGACTATGTAAATATCAATTTTTGGTCTTCACATAAAAATTGATAAGCTAAATAATTGGATATACATGTGCACACATATATGTTTCATCATGTTGTATAGTTGTATGATTTTCAATTAACTTATTAGTAGCATTTTAAAAATCTCATTCCAATTTTATAGATTATACATTTCATATAATTGTTCAAATATTTTGTAGAATTGGTAAATAGTTAAAATTACGCGAGCTCTTAATTTATTATGAATATAATCTAAACTATTTAAGGAATATTTAAATTTATCACCTTTAACCATGTGATAAATTATATATTTATGAAATTTGATTGTAGAGATAAGAATTTATATCTAGTGCATGTATTACTTGAAAATTAGATAAAATATCTAGATCTACATATACATATGAGTGCATATAATCATCGAAATGAACATAACATGATCATAATTGACTGCATATATATAATCATCACATTAAAGTCATCTGATATAAATAAACAAAAATATGTATATGTCAAGTCCAACACATAAAAGTTTAAATAAAACTAGAGATGTCTAGTCTATTTAAAATTTAAAACCATTTAACTATCAGGCTGATCAGTCAAATCAAGTCTCCTCTTTGTTCCAGGTCGATTAGATGTACCTACATCATGCTGTAAAAGAGTACAAGTAGCTTGAAATTAGATTTAAATTTATTTATAAATTTTGATATAATTAAACATATTTAAACCTGACAAAATATAAACTTTTGGATAAAAAAAAAATTAATTAAATATCTAGTAAATAAAATAAAAATGATTTTTAAGACATGAATAATTTACCATATGATCATGTGGATCTACTGGAACATTTTGTTCAATGGGTAGCATAACTATCACTTGAGAAGATTCAAATGCCTGATCTACTATATCCTGCATATTCATATAAAGCAATCAATATGTTAAAACCTCGAATATATATATATATATATATATATATATATATATATATTTAAAAGATCCGTAAAAATTGTTTAGGATATTTAGTAAAGTTTACAACCTTGAATGATATGACCTCAAGATCACGCACCTGAGATTGCCCATGCATAAATGCTGACGATGTCTTAGGTGCACCTGCAATGGGTGTCTCATGAAATGCCTGCATATATATGTACAAAAATTTGTATAGATCATTCACGCATGTGTATGTAAATGTAAAAATTAAATTAGATCTATGATGTGTATTTAATTCAAACTTAACAAACTTTTTGAAAGAATGCACCTGAGCTGATGATGACTCAGGAGCGCTCACCACAACTTGTGCTTGGTCGGCACTAGGCATGCTCATCTGACCTCCTTGTATCTAGATATAATATATATCAATCACACATCATGTGTAAACATTCAAAATAAATTAGATATATATATATCCACACAAACTAAATTTAATATATATTGGTTTAAGTACCTGACCAAAAGGTGAGCCCATATCTACAACCCTCGACATATAGACATGATCATTTTGAGTTTCAGGCATTGTCTGATCATGCGTCTACACCAAACACTTATTGAATTAATATTGTATTATATATATAATTTGATGTTATTATTTAAACATGAATTTTGCACATTCCAAAAAAATATATATTAAGTTCAAAAGATGAACATACCTGTGTAAGATGATGCTTAGAATATAGTAAATCCATAAATGACTCTGTCTCAGACGCAGGTGGGTCACCTGAAGTGGATGCCTGAGTATTCCTATTGCTGGAGCCTCCATGCTCTCTATTGACCACTTCAGCTGCCGCGTGTGAAGTCTGATGAGTGAGATGTCCTGAAAGTGAACTCAATGCTCCTAATGTCGATAGCATGGTTTGCTGCTGAAATGCAGTAGGAACACGAGGAGAAGCAGGAGGAACAATAGGAGCAATTGGAGCACGTCGTTGAGGATCAACACGTGCTCCTGATCTATGTTGGGGCATGCCACGCCCAGCTCCCTGAAATGACCTCATATCAAAATAGTTGGGTTTTAAACCCAACTCAAACTCTACCCATAACTTTCTCAAAAAGTATAGGGGCACCTCGGAATTGCCATGTGGTGGAGTATCAAACACCATCCACCATCTATCCCAAAAATGTGCAGCTATCAAGGGGTGCCTACACCATAAAATTGAAATTCATTTTTTGGTGGGTGGAATTGGTTGGCTAGTTTGGGGGTTAAAAAAATACTGGCACATGGCTTCTTTGGTAATTTTAAGGTCATTAATTTCTTTATAAGACAATCCATCTGCATAGAATTGTCTCCTCTCGTCTCTCCATTGATGGAAACTATCTAGGTCCGCATCAATAGATCGAACATAATAGACAATAATTTGCATCGTAGATGCAAACCGTGAGAGATGGGGGGGAATTCTAGGCTCATTTTTTATCAGATCTATATTTTCTTGAATGACCATAAGATTTTCCCTAATGCTCTCTCTCAACTGATCCTAGTCTACTATAGGGGGTGGGGGGTTAGGAGGTGGAGGGTTTGGAGGAATGGGGTTTTCTGGTGGTGGTGGGTTAGGATCTATGGGATCTATAGGAATATGTGGTTCAGGCATAAAATCCTCAATGCTAAATAGTGGATCCATGTGAATGTACAACCAAATGGCAACTGCACATGTTAAACAATTAAAAAATATATGTCAACAAACTAATTAAATAATGCAAACAATTTGAAAGAACTATTTAAAAATCACATTGAACGTGCACAAATCCAAAATGCAATTCATTTGAAGACCATTCGATTTATCATTAAAAAATCAATAATGTTCATTAAAAATCCATAGCATGTACACATTAAAGTTTATAATTTAAGTTTGTACAAGTTTTGAAAATTTCAAATTTGTGGTTTACAATTTGAGTTTTGGGTAAGGGTTTGTGTTCATATTTTAGAATGTAGGGTTTAGTGTCTATGTATATTAGAATAATGTAATAACCATTAAGATATATAGAAATTAAAAAAATTGGTTATAAGGATACATTTAAACATATAATAATAGAAACATAGGAATCATGGTACATTTGAAAAGGGGAAATGATAATAGGAGTTACCATAGAACACAAAATATTGTTCATATGAGAGACATAAAAGGTATGAGAATTAAATATTATTTTAATAATAGATTATTAAACAATAGTATACTACATGAAACTTAAAGGATGCAAATAAATTAAAATTATAGTGATTAAAAGTAATAATTATGCAAAAAAACAAGGAATCCAAACTACCAATTCGGTAGGGTCAAATCCAAGAAAGTTTTCAACCCAATCCTTCACCAATTATAGAATTTAGAGTTATACATTTTAATTTCTTGATTTTGTAAAATTTTGAGTAATAATAATGAAGGAAAATCTATAAGTTGATGTTCTAGGACCCCCTTTGACAAAATGGTAACAATCGACCTAGATTATGTTGAATCAAGAGTGAAGGAAATGAAAATTCAATATGTTATGACTAAAATTCTATGGTTGTTATAACAAATTGAGGGAAATGCATTGTCTTGTGATACCTCACAATTATCTCTACTAAAAATAAACTTTGTTGATCACACCTAAAGACCCCGTTGTTATATAAGTTTGTAAATAAACTCTTTCAAAACTAAGATTGTGAGAAACAAAAATTGAAGAAATAAGACTAAAACCCTATGTGTTTTAAAAAGTTCCACTAGTATTCATGATTTTTAAATCCTCATGAAACCATCAAAAACCTTAGGTACCTAAGTACGGGGATTCAGTTCAAAAAGACATTGCTAATAGATTTATTTTTCAAGTTTAAGATAAAAAATTTAATCGATATAGATGAAGAATTTTTTAAAATACGATTTCATCTAGGGATATGTTGCCTTATATTAGAATTTTTATCACACTAATTCTAACTTGAACCATAGACGGGCTAATTATAACTTGAACCATAGACCCTAATTATAACTTGAACCCTAATGTATTCTAGCTTGAACTCTAACCCTAATTGTAATTAAATCGGGTATCATAACCTTAGTTGAACACTAACCCTAAATGCATATAAAAATTTTAATCATAAACCTAATTAAATATTGATTGAATGTTTAACTCTCACCAAAATTACAACCATTTAACCCTAGACTCTTAATTTAATTTTTACCCCAACCCTAGAACCCTACACCAATTGATGGGGCTAATTCTAACTCCAACCCTAACCTGCATCTTAAATTTTAATTCATAATTTCATAATCCTAAACCTAACCCTAATAAAAATATAGCCCTAACTCTAAACCTAGTTGAATACAAACCCTAACCTCAACCCTTACCCGAATATTTATCTTAGAACCCTAACCCTAGAATGAATTTTAACCCTAGAAGCAAGTAATTGAATTCTTTAATATTAAACAAGTAAACCTAATCATAACCCTAATTGTAATTTTGAAATCTAACTATACAATATATATTAAAGTTTAAGCCAAACCCTAATTGTACCCTACTTTTAATTTTAACCTACAAATAGGGTTTTAGTTTCACGTGCGTTTTTAGGAGTTTTTTTTTTTAGTTTAAGTAAATTCTAGGAGTTTTAGTTTACGTTCACGTTTTCTAGAGGTTTTTAGTTTATGTTTTCTAGGGTTTTAGTTTACGTTTTCAGGTTTTAGTTTATGTTTTGATGAGGGTGCAACTTGAGAACAGAAAATACAGAAAAACTAACAGAATCTTATTATTTTCAAAGTATGAAATTCCTACATGCAGAGGATCTCAAATCCTGAGTTTTGCAATCCATGCAAATTACAGAAAGAAACTACAGAAATTCCCCTATTCGCAGCATGCGATCTTCTTTCCCCAAAAACTGCCTAAAAGAAACAGTAACTTGCCCATAAATAGCCCGTTTCTTTGTTTGGAGCCAAAACGGGATTCAAATTATGCACCAACTTTCGGAAGCCCTAACTCAAGATCTAACCGTCAGATCTTCAATGATAATACCTTTTCGAGAAAGCTCTCGCGAAGATCTCTTGCCGGAAAGTGGGGCCTAAAGGCTAACCACTTTCGTATTCCGCCAATTTTTCAGGCCCATCCGGAGCCTCTAAGTACCTCAAAATTAGCTCCGAAGATTTCATAAGGCAAAAAGAAGAAATTGAAACTTGAATAACTTTTGAACCGGAAATGCTCTTGATCTGATTCTTTCACCAAAGATGTTTATTATTATGTCTGAAGCTTCCCTTAAATTTTTGTCTCCTCACGCCTTCAAATTCATACCTGCTAAAAATAGCAGTTGAGCAGAAAAAGCAGAAAAGCAGTTCTGAAAGTTGGGAATTCTTCTTCGACGAAAAGGGTATCCAAAATGCAAAAACATCTACAAAAAATCTAAATGAAAAGTATTATTTTTGGGTGATGTAGGATTGTACTTTCCACTTGGATGCTCCCGCATCGGTCCTAGGTTTTAGTTTACGTTTTCTAGGGTTTAGGTTCAAAGATTAACGGTCTGAGTAAATTAGTTTTTTAGAACCTACAGTTTCGGGTTTCAAATTTCAAAACTAAATGTGTCAAATTTAGGTTTTCGATTTAAAATTTTATGTTGTTTGTTTCGTTGATGTTTTCGGTTAATTAAATGCAGTTTAAAAACTATTAAATATTAAATTAAAACAAACTAAACAAAAATAACTAAATAGCAATTATAAAACAAAAATAACTAAATAGCAATTATAATGCAAAAATATTGTAGAAATCAACCAACCTGGAGGTCGCTGAGGTCAGGTGTGTCAACGAGAGGAGGTGAGAGTGAAAATTTTCCAGATTCCGGCCATCCAAAACGCGTACGCGATCTGTTGTTTTTTGTCCTGACGCTCCAAATTCGGCTGTGAAAATGACTTTCACAGTCGCTTATTTAAAAAAATAAATAGTCTTTAGAAACGCGTACGCGTTATGAACGCGTACATGTTGTGAAACATGTATGCGTCTTGGAACACGTACGCGTTATGAACGTATACACGTTTTGGAATGCGTACGCGTTTCACAACGCGTATGCGTTTTAGGTTCGTATCCCAAACTGTAACGCATACGTGTTATTGATTTAGGATCACGTATGCGATACATAACACGTATGCATTTTGAAAAACGCGTATGCGTTTTGTGCATGAATTTTTTTTTCGTCCGAAACTTCCCCTCTTCGTGGACCCAACTTCTTGCACCAACCCTTGGATTTCTTTGCTTGCTTAAAATTTCTTAGATGAAATAATGATTTGGAAGCTTGTTTATATAGGAAATCCACTCACATGACCATTAATTTGATCTCGAAGGCTGACATTGAAGAAATTTGAATTAAAAACCCACTTTTTCCTACTCAAACCTCAAAAATAGCTCAAATGAGACTCATTCTCCATCTTAGGTGAGTGAGTACCTAGATTATGTTCATTCAACCAAAGTGGCAAATGAGTCGCATAGGGGCTATTTTGAGGGCTAAATTGTTGGGGAGTGAAGAATTTAAGTTTATATGTTGATTTTGTTGGGTTTTTGACAAAAATAAGCCTTGGGATGCACAATATGGGGTGATAGGGGCCTATTAATGATGATGCAAAGGTTATAAATGCAATAAGGCCCAAAATCCAATGTGAAAGTGTAAATAAATACACTTTAGAACACTAAATTAAGGAAAAAATGGATGTATTTATCTTAGAAGGGCCCTAAATCCGATGTGAATGTGAAAAAATATTACAATAATAGATTAGGCCCACTTTGTTTGCAAGCCTCCCAAATTTAATGTGAAGATGTGAAGAAATAAATTTTCCAACATTAAATTAGGGTAGAATTATGTGAATTTAGCTTAAAAAGGGTTCAAGACCTAATGTGGATGTGTAAAACACCTCACAACACTAGATCAAGGTGACATTAAGTCCAATATTTGTAAGGAGGAGCTAAACAAGCGAGAAAAATCCTAAGGACATTTTTTCAACGTTAAAATAGGATTGTTGAATGTTTTCTTGATTAGAGGTGCTAGGATCACCTATTGTAGGGAGCTTAGGTTGAGCTTATGTCTCAATTTTAGGACCAAACATCTCAAGTTGTGTTGGTTGTTTCATAGAAGGATAAAATGATGCATTAGTCTCAAGGTTGTTAAGGAAATCATTTATGAAGTTGTTCATGTTGTCATCATCTTCTCCAATGATTTCAACTTCATGAGGAGGACATGCATTAGGAGTTGATTGAGCATGAGTGAGTTCAATTTCATTAGGGTCACTTTCGAAAGGAAAAATTGACACATCCACTAATGACTTCAAGGACATCCAAAGCTTACCAAAGGACATATGCATGATGAAATGTAATATATTGAACTAGAATGAAATGTGTAAATGCAATTTTGAAATTAAGCAATGCACGAAATGAATCTAATTAAGCTAGATCTAATGAAATTAATGAAATAGAAACTCGATTTTTTGAAATAGAAATCTAACAACAGCAAACAAAAGCACTGAAATAAGGTTTTTAATGTTGTAAAATGTAGTTTTAGATCTAACACGAGACTAAATTGCCTAGAGGGGCGTATGCGTCCCAATTAGGGTTTTTGAAGGGTTGAAATTTTGAAAAAAAAGTCAACACAAAATTCCTAGAAATTAGGTAAAACAACATACACTAGGACTAAATCGCACAAAGGGGCAAACGAGTCCTAGATGAGGGTTTTGACACTAAAATCAGCAAATTCTTAGTGAATTTCAAGGTTTCTGGTTTGTATGTTGTCTAGTCTAGGTGTAATTTGAAAGGAGGAATTTGGGTGGCAAAATTATATGCTTGGGATATAGAACACCAAAACTCAACACTCTCTCATTCAAGGAAAAACCCTAGAGATCTCAACCTTAAGTATGCAAAGGAGAAAGAGATCTTGTAGTAGGGCTGTCCTAGTATCTGATTGTAGACTAATGAGGGGTTCACCACCAAGATAGGGCTTGGAAAAATGTATGAAATGCAAGATCTAATGATTGAAATAAGTGATGCAAGAAACCTCACTAAATGAACTATAAATCCAAACAAATCAGAACAAAAAATTGGAAAAGTATAGAGGAGCACCTAGAAACCTGATAGAGCTTGAATGGAGACCTAAAATACTAAATAACCTAAAATTTAGGCCCACTAGGACTCATATGCCAATCTGGGCATATCAGTCTTAGATCTGAGTTTCTATGTAGGAACTGGTTTCTGAAAAAAAAGGTATCTGATATTGAAAAAATATGAAAAATGACCTAAAATGGGACTCATACGTGAAGACTAATGTATGAGTCTAGTTAGGGTTTTTTGGAAATTCAAATTTTGTATCTAGTCTTCAATGTCTACTATTTCTATTCCACTTAATTTCATAATTTGAAACCCTAATTTAAGATTTTTAAAATGACCTTTTAGTGAATATTACAACCTTGCAAATGACGAGACAATTCCAAAAAGTTTCTCCAAGCTTGTAACCTAATATTCAATGATACTTCAGTCCCCAAGACACCTATATCTACAATCACACATGTAAAGAGGAGAAAACTTGTTCATTGTTAGTGAATAGGAGTTTTCCTTGGTCAAACCCCATTTAGGTAATTAAACCAAATAATGAAACAATGAAACAAGGACATGAAACATGAAACATAGGACATGAAACATGAAAAATTATACCTTGAATTATGACTTGTAAATGATTCTTTGTAAATATTCAACTCAACATGAAATGGCCATGAAGGATGTAGATCTTGATCTTGACAATGGGTGTAGAACAACGCTTGATCATGGATCTTCAATGCTACATCGCAACACTAGCTCAATATTATGTTTTATGCTTGATTTAACCTTAACATGATGATGGATATTGGATTGCTACAATAATTGATGGATAATTCTTCCCTTGAATGCTTTAAGATTGACCTTGAATGCTCTCTTGAAGATCTTGTGAAGTCTTGGAATGCTTAACCCTTGAGTGCTTGACTTAGTATCATGAATTCTTAATGAAATAATGATTTGAGACCTTGTTTATATAGGAAATCCATCTAATATCTTGTAAATTAGATCCCATGGGCTGACATTCATGAAATTTGTACTTAAACCCCAATTTTCTTACTCAAAACCTTACTAATAGGCCAAATGGGACTCATACACCATCTCTGGTGTATGGGTCCTACTTGGGTGGGACTCTTACACCCAAGGTGGAATATGGGTCCCACATGGCCTATTTGAAGAGAGAGAATATTAGGGAGTGAAGAAATTAAGTTTATTTATTGATCTTGTCAGGATTTTGGTTAAAATATGCCTTAAGATGCACAATATAGGGTCTTACGGGCCTATATTAAGGTCATAAATGCAAGGGGGCCCAAAATCCAATGTGAAAGTGTAGATAAATTACTTTACAACATTAAACTAAGGAAAAATTGGGTTTATTTAACTTAGAAGGGCCCAAAATCCCATGTGAATGTATAGAAAACATTACAACACTAGACTAGGTCTATTTAGTTTACAAGCCTCCTAGATTTAATGTGAAGGTGTAAATAAATACACTTTACAAGATTAAATTAGGGTAGAGTTTGGTTTATTTAGCTTCAATAGGCCCTAAATCTAATGTGGATGTGTACAACACATTACAACACTAGATTAAGGAGACCTTAAGTTAAATTTATCATTAATTATTCCAAAATTAAGTTTGAAAATGTACACACGACAAAAAAATTCGACACTACAAAATTATAAATTTCAAATGAAATTCAATGATGTAAAATGCAAAAATGCAACCTATATGCACTTTCAATAATGCAATATTTAGAAGCCGTAAATACAAATTAACTTTAATGCAAGACCTAATGCAAAGTTAATGGAGGCTAGATCTAGGACTATTATGCACTCCAAATTAGAAAATAAGGGTGTCCAAAGGCGAGGTTCACCAAAATGAAATAAAGGAAATAGGTGTTCTCCACCTTTTGAGAGATGGGACACAAGGGATAAGGGCCCTTCCTATTTCCCTCTAGCTCATTAAAGGAAACCAAGATCCGTCAACCAATTGACTTGATTGAGGAATGGACTAGGATTAGGATGGTTTCCTTGGGTGTGATTAAAGACAAAAGGGGGTTCACCACTAAGAAAAGACTTAGAAATAAATGTAAATGATATGCAAGTCTAGCTATGTAACCTATGAAATGAAACTCAAAATCTAAATATTAAATTGAGAATGAATAGAGCTGCACCTCAAAAATTGAAGATGCTTGAAACAAGGTCTACAATCCCAAAATCATGAATTTTGAAGCACACTGGGACTCATATGCCAGTTGGGGCGATTTATCCCTAGTTTAGGGTTTCAAGTTGAAACCAAAATCTACAACTGGTAAACTAAGATCTACAACAAAAGTCTGAAAAATAGGTATATTGGAACTCATACACCAATTGGCGCGATTTAGTCCCAATATTAGGTTTGATCTATAATTTTAATATCCTCTAGTGACCTTCTATAGCTTCTCTCCCTTTCAATCTTTGAGTCAGAAACTCTAAATTTTGACCTATAAGTGACTTTATGTAATCTTTCAAGAAAGATGACAACTTTCACAACTTTGCAACTTTGGCAACTTTCTCCAATATTGCTCCTCAATGGATCTTCAACCTAAATTTTTAAATCATAAATCAAAGAGAGGGAAAACTATTGTTTTAGTGGATAGGGGTTTGCCTTGGTCAAACCCCATTTTGGTAATCAAACCTTGAAATGAAATAAAATAGAATGAAGGAATAATGAATGAACAAATAAGCTATGTTGCAACTCACCAAACCCTTGAATAAGAGGTTGCAATATTGTATGAAATGGCTAGCATGAATGTAGATCTTGAATCTTGATTGTATGTTATTAATCTTGACTTGAATGCTTGCTTGAATCATGAAAACCTACACCATAAATGTTAGCTCAAAAAAAAACATGATGCATGATGACTTTGACATGATGCTTGAATCTTGAATGTAGCTCCAAAATTCTTGATAATTAGCTCTTGAATGATCTTGTAATTGTCATACGATGACTTCAATTCATTAGGAGAAAATATGTGAAATAACCTTGTATTTATACTTATTTATGCCAAATTTCTTGAAATTATAACACTACAAGCTGACATCAGATGTGGGAGAGTAAAATCCCACCAAGAATTTGAATTCAAAATAGGTCCAAGCTAAGTGGGACTCATACACCAGTTGGGGCGTATGACTCCCAATAGTCTAAGCTTGGGACACAAATTTCAAGAAATATTAAGTTGAATGCCAAATTCAGGATCAAGCCCCGAAACTTAGGTGGGACCCATATGCCCAAGGTTGTGTATGAGTCCTAGATCACTAAATCTGGGACACAACCCAAAATCACTAAATCATGATTGGTTATTTGATATGTGTCGGGATTATCCTCATAAATATGCATTAAATAAGGCTTGTGGATGCAAAATAGGATGAAATAAGATGTAAAGAAGCCCAATTTTAGTAGGGAGGGCCCAAAGAAGTGTGAAAATGTACAAAGGGATACATTTTTCTACACTACATTACTAAAGGCATGTTAGTGCAACATTTTTTTATCCTAAAATTGGATTACATGTTGATGTACATAAGGCTAAGTTTTCAATCAAATAGTGCACACATCAAGGTATCACTAATATTTTTTTTTGGATTTATTGTCACACCCTAGATTTTTGCTTATAGTTATTTTTTACTTTTACATTAAATATGTGTTTAAATAGACATGAATGGATGGTTTCATTTCAATTGATGTTTAGATAATGTTATAATGTAATGTAAATGTTTTTTTAAAAGATAGGAGAATTGTAATGATTAGTAATTTTAATTAATGATTATGATAACATGGCTATTAACAAAATAACCATTGTGATGACTTCTAAGTTGGATGCAGGATTTTTGTTCTCTCTCGGATGGAGAGGGAGAGTATCATCAAAGAGAAGAGTACATACATTGTGAACAAATGAGTAAATATAATCTTGAGTCGATCACACACTCACATAGGTTTTGCACCAGACCTAGGTAAGTTATTTCATGTGTTGTGTTGGTGTTTTTAAATTACCAGTCTGATCTCACATATAATCTATGAACTTTTCCAATTCTAATGATTGACTCTATGGAGGGATTGGCCAAATAATAGGTGAGAGTTTGCTAGAATTTCCCTCTACACTTTGGGCTCTGCAAAAACTGGGAGGGTGATCCCTATAATGTATCCTTCAGATACTTGTTCCAAATTACCTTTTACATTGCAAAATTAATAGATATAGTCTCTAAATTATTGTTTAATAAATGAAACCTTAAAGATCTAGCAAATATCATAGTATTTATCAATTCAAAGCATGAGAATATGATGAAATATCATTTAAACATACACTCTAACTGAAAGTAAATATTTAAGTTGATTTTTGTATGTAATTGTTGTGAATGACCAAAATATTGCAACATAGACACAACTAATGGATCAATTCCTTGTCTTATGGTATGGAGTCTTAAACCATTCAATTAAAAACCTACAACAACATTCTATCTATCACAAAAAAGATATTAAACAATAAATTACACCATTTAACTCAAAAATCCAAGCCAATATTACTTAATTATCCTTGCATACATTCATATAAACCTTCATTCATGTTAAATAAAATTTAACTTGCTCTTTGAACAAGAGAATCAACAATGAAGAAATATTCAATGGAAATACAATGAAGATAAGTTGAATGATCTTTGATTCATTTCATTCATGATTCATATGAAGTATATAATGGAGAATAATGGCTCTGGAAGTATGTCATTTATATGCACAAGTGATAGTACTAGTATCCAATGCTAATAATCAAAAGACTCAAAACTACAAATCCTAGAACAAAATTAGACAAAATTGCATCTGCATTCTGTATTATAATTGATCTTCAAAATAAATCAACAACCCCTATAAATGGCCTTGAATTCCCTTTTATACAAAAAGGGAGAAACAAGCTTTAGGTGATTACACATGTCACATTTTCATTTGACATTCACTTTACATTTTAAAATTACACAAGTAACTGTGAGCTCATGGAGAATATTTAGAGTGCAAGGCAGTTACAAAGTTTGTACACCCGTAGTGCTTACCCAAAATATCTTGAAATAATTATTTGATGTATTTTTTACTTCAAGTCTCCAATCTTCAAATGGTGGACTTGAGAAAGCTGATTTGGTAGAAGAAACAAAATCTAGGTGTGCAAAATGACAAAGCCTTTTGTTGACGTTCCTTGTAAGCCCTGTAGACCATTGGAGATGCCAATTAGACCAAAAAAAATTCTATATCACCGTTGGAGAAGATTTCAAGTCTAGAATATTGTTGTATCTACCATCCCATGTTGCATAGTCCTCCTTAGTAGGCCAATTAAAGGCCATGAATTCATCCAACTTAGTTATGTAAGGACCATATTTCACCATTATTTGTACAAGGAAGCGATGATGTACAAGGAAAGAAAATAAATTAAATGATGGTTGACTCTATATAGGCCGACTCTCCTTGTATTACCTAAATGGAGTGCCATGTAAATAAGACAATGAGTTAGTTAAATATAAAACAACATTAGCAATCTGATTTATAAAGAAATGTGAATGGAATTGGATGATTCCTAGCATCATTCCATATCACCAATATTCTCAGTGCCGCAGTATGTGAAAAGGCACCCATAATACAAACCAATAACAGATATGGTAGCGACAATTAGAGTTTGAATCTCATGATGCTAGAAACCTTCAAATAATCCACCCAACATATACTACCAATAACGGTATCCACATAAATCCCAATGAATCGTTCATACACCACCACGACATTGGCACCATTTGGATAGAAGTAGAAAGTCGATTTAATCAAAGTATGTTATAAGAGCAACGATTAAATTCTTAAACTAAGAGTGAGGATTAGAATTAGTTTGTAAAAGAGTCGATCAAGAGTTATTATGAAGGGACATCACTATTCAAAAAGACACAACAACTCCAAGCACAGAGATATAAAATAATAATGGGAATTGTGGAGAGGGGGTATCGGGTTATAGTGGTGAATACACGTACATAGTTTAGCAGTGAACCTAGAGTTCTCTAAGGAGAATCAATCAATTTACATTTTGGGGAGATATATACGCTTAAAGTATCAATCAAAGGGGATGAACTAGGAAAAGTCTCATTATTTACCCAATAAGTCGTGGGAGTATATAGACAGTTCAAGCAAAGAAAATCAGTGGAGACCATAGCCACCAACATAAGAAGAATAGGACAGATTTACATATCATAGGATAGTATATAACTCTAAATTGAAATATATCAAAGGATATAATATCATGAATATACCAACATATGAAGAGCAGATTATGAAGACTTAATTTGCAGATTCTATGAAAGAATTATGGAGGAAGAATGAATAGTGAGAGGAATGAGATTCAGAGTTTTGAGTAGATATTAAGAATAAATATATATATATATACATTCAGAATGACATCATAGTTAAGATATGAGGATCAAAGAGAGATATAAAAAGACCATTAAGAAGGAGGGACACAACACCGATATAAATAGAGATGAAATATAGTGTGTGGTGATAATGTAGTGAAGAGCAGCCACCATGGTAAACATATACGATATATATATATATTCAATATTTGGGTGAGGTGAATAATGAAGAAATAACTACTATAGGTGTAAAAGAATAAAGACATCAATGGGACTAATCATATCAGACAACAAGGTGATTGGAGCAGATCAAACAAAAGTATTTGCACTCAAGGGTAGAATCAGTAGTTATTACAATTATTACTATGAATACAACCATATGATGTGTTAATAGGACAAGATTTAGGTCAATCCCAAAAGGGGGACATTACAAGTGGTATCAGAGTATAATCTTGCCATCCTATGGAAGAGCGATTAATGCAAACTTGTCAAAGAAATCAAATTTGATTATGCCATGGCAACATTTAGTTAATCAAGGTGCAATTAATTAGTTAATGAATAGTTAAGGAGGCACAATCAATCTGATCAAGCAAAAAAATAAGTTATGTGAAAAGACATAATTGTGAGATACAACTTCTCACATCATGCATCCTCAAGTTATATAAAGGAGATCAAAACCTGCCCAAGGAAATATGGAATAGTTGTAGATATACATACACTTTAACAACAGATCTAGAGAGTTTGAAACAACCTTGAAGATAGACGCATAAGGAATCAACATGGTCAAAATACTTTAGGAGGAAAATTCATGATTTGGATAGTGCAAGATTGGAGAAGCAAATTAGAACTTGGGTGTTCATAGATAAGTAAAGTTACTCGATATTCTGTAGATTGATGGTTAAATTTGCTTAGCCAAGGAAAGTTTTAAAATTTTAGATGTGATCGATTACTTCAACATTTTTGTTATTAATATCTAGTTGTAAATATTCAATTTAAATATATGCTTATCAAGCATTGAGAACTAGATACTTTGAATGTTCCCTCAACTAATTTTTTTTTCATTGCCATTACTGATTGATCATTTTCTTGGAGGATCGAAGAGTCATGAAGCAAATCGCATCAAAGATCCAAAATAACTGAGAGGCTACAGATGAAGGTTGGGTAAGAAGAGCACAAGTAACCATACCTTTCTTACAAAGACCGAGATCAACTAAGGAAGGAGGGCCTTGTCTTGATGGTAGAAATGTATGGGAACCAAGGCACCAATGCAGTCAAAAATACTTTACAAGAGTATTACAAAGGGAGTTGTGGGCCTACGAGGAGGATAAACAACATTGGGGTCATCCTCTAAGTACACCACCCCATGATAGATGGCTGAGGCCCACCACATGTGGGCCAAGAGGGGTGTACTACTCTTGGGCTTAGAAGGAATGACTATCCACGACACCCTATTGTAGTTGCACCCTCAACCTCTCAATATGATTAAGAAATAATGGTTTTGGTATAGGGGAACGATGGTAGGATGGCTCACTAGGCACACCACCCCATATGGATGGAAAGGACCACATGGGGCCAAGAGGGGTGTATTGCTCTTGGGCATAGGGTAGAGGGTTTCTTGGGCACACTATCAAACCATTTTGTTCTAGGAAAAATGAATTATAATACCTCTTCTAGATACACCACTAGGAGGGGACAAGATGATCCCACTTTGGCCAATGGGGTACTCACCTCTAGGGTATTTGAGGGTACTAGCTTTGGGTCTAGAGGAGTGGAAACACTGATTTGTTCGATAATGGTGGTCATTGCAACCGATAATGGCAGTCATTGTGACTGATAATGGTAGTCATTATGACCGATAATGATAGACAGTACATCTGATAATGGCGGTCATTGTGACTGATAATGGTGGTCATTGTGATCGATAATGGAGGTCATTGCAACCTATAATGGAGGACATCATGTCCTATAATGGAAGATATATTGTTCTATAATGGGGGACCAATGTGTCTTATAAGGGAGAACCAATGTTTTTTATAGTAGGGGAGGGGAGTAAGAAAACCCAAGAGGCTAAATCATAAGAGGAAGGGAAAGAGTAGCGTGATGGATCCTAGGCTCCCCATCAAGTCATGATTACCCATACTCTCTTATGGTTGAATTCTCCAAGGATATTGGAATGTTTCCTAATCAACCTAAGAATTGACCACGAGTTCACTAAAATTTAATAATCTACCACTTACTATTATTGGGATGAATGATTATGACCAGCTATCTAATATGATTATGGTAAATGGCTCTAAATTGGATGCAAACCTTCAATCTAGACTTCAATCAAGTGAGGGATAATCTCTAATCCTCTTGTTGTTTAGCTTAAGTATTTAGGAAAAATTTAAAGCATCCTCAATTAGGGAATAATATATTTGATCATCCAAGTCCTAAGTTGCTTGAGGACAAGCAAAATTTGGAGGAGAGGATTATCATGTCCCCAAACCAATAACATTGAAATAAGTGATATTGGAGAACAAGTAAATAGAATAAACATTTAAAATACAGATAAAAGTCATTACAACTTAATATTATTATTATAATTACTCTAAATCATATTACAATTATAATTATCAAAATTCAATATTATAATTGTAATTATAAAATATGAACAAGCTTGCAATTTAAATATCCTAAATAAATACTAATACTAACAATTCAATTATTATAATCATAATATATAGAATTAATAGGAAGCACAAACATTAGAAAAAAATATAGTTTGTGTGAATGGAGATCCTATACCTGCACAAACACAAAGAACAAACATAAGATTAGGTCATTATGGAAGTTAGATCAACTTTCCCCATGAAATTAGATTGAAACATCAAAATAGGAAATAAAATGAAGAACAACACAATAAAAGCTAATTAAATCCTATGTAATGAGAAAATTTTCAATCGCATGGGGGAATTGGTGCCATTTTGATGTGGAAAATGGCCCTTTCCCAACTCCTTGATGTGATTTGATGATCTTTGATTATGATTCTTGATTCCTTGATGCAATTTTCTAATAACTTTGATAAAACTATGAAACTTGAATGAAAATGGATGAAGTTGCAAATGAAATTGAGAATAGTAAGCTTGCATGGATTGTGGATGATCAAATCAATAGGAGAGACCCTCTATTTATAGATTTGAAGAATGGAAGATTGAAGGATTTGGGTGACTATGGGACAAAAGACTAACCAATGAGAGAAGGCCACTTGTCCACATGTGATTAGAGGAGGAATGAGCACATTTGGATGAATGTGCATATAAATTAAATTAGGTGGAATTTGAAATTTGTGAAATGAAAAGTTTAGAGGGAAGAAGAAATGGAGTAAATTCTACTTGGCTCAAGGAAAAATACATGTAAGAGGCCTTTAATGTCTTGTTGGAAGTACTCATCCCTTTTGGAGGGATTTTTCAAATTTGAGGAATATACCCTTTTGATGCCAAGTTGAAAGAAAATAGAGGAATTAATAAATCAAATAAATTGCTATATTGGTGAAAGTTACAAAATCTAGAGGATTGGAGTGATTAGGATTAGGATTAATCATAATTTGATCAATTTAAATAGAAATTAGACGATTTGACAATTTTGACTTAGACTTTAGGATTTATTTAAATCAAAGTTGAGAGGAATAATGAATTTTAGATTTAATTAAATAAATATTGATTTATTTAATTAAATAGGGTGATGTTAGATTAAATCAGAGTATGTGTAGGATCATCATGGAAAAAACAGGCCCTTAAGTGGCAATGAAAATTCAAAAAATTAGAGTTAGGCAACTTGATGCAAAAGTTTGAATAACTTATCTATATTATTTCAAAAATATGTAAGAATAGAATTTGTAGAAAATATAATTTAGTTTCTAAACTACTAGGTTTATTTAAAAAAATAAAAAAATCTATATGGTGAAAATTTGAAATTTCAATGTAGTAGTACTTAAATTTCAGGGAAAAATAAGAAGTAGGTGTCTGTTTGACCACCCTAACCACAATAAAATGATAATATTTTTTTATAATATTTTACATATAAGTAGAGGAATCATGTCCCGATGTTATGCATATTTTTTTGTAATTTTCTTCCAAGTAAATATTTAATTATGATTTTTTTATTATAACTTTTAAAAATTATAAAAACTCGTATGTCTAACCACCTTAACTTGGTCAAAAATTCATGAAATTCAATTTTATTTTTTTAATCCTATAGTATGCAAAGCATAGAATGTAACGCATATTTCAAATTCAAAAAAAATGATACCATTTGAAAGCTATAGATGTTTTTCAATCATCCTTTCAATTAGGACTTTAGTCATAATTCAAATAGAAAATAAATAATCATTATTTATTTAATTCAAAGTAAAGCATAATTTATATTGGTGGAAAGCTGAGAATCTCCTCTAAAAAACTCTTTTCGTTTCATCAATTTTGGGTAAAAAAAAAGTCGTCAGCCACATGGGCCATCATATCACTTACATATCACCACTTTTTGGCCCATCATGATCATGCACATACCCATCAAATAAAGATTAATGTATTTAATTTAAAGAGATGACTTTCAAGATTTAATTAAATAAAGTGAATTATTTAATTAAAAGAGAGAAATTAATTAAACAAAATTATTTATTTAATTAATAGAAGAAAATGACTTAATTAGATAAATTTGATTTATTTAAGAGAGGAAATATGATGAATTTAATCAAATAAAGATTATTCAATTAAATTAGCTAGTAAAGGGGATGATTCAACAAGAAATGATGTTAGTAAGATCAGGATCAGGTGTGTAGGATCAATTTGTATAATTTTCATGTGTACATTTTGCCCCTCTTTGAATCAATGCACTTGTTGCGTTGGTTCAAAGAATAAACTACCAAGATCAAAAAAAATTAAAAAATGATTTTTTAGATGCCTCACTACTGCCCCCTTGAGAGATCAGATGAAAATTTGGTTTTTCGAGTGATCTCACAAAAAAAAGAGGACAAGTTGCTCGACGGGTCCAAAAAGGATCCAGGATACCAAAAACATGCCAAAACAATTCAAAACGGCCCTTGGTCAAGCAAAAATAGGATCGAGGGTCCAAAACCCTAGTTGGACAACTAAACAAGGTTAAAAACCCTAATTTTTAAGCTTAAATAGGCCCCAAAGGGTCACTTTCAATTCATTTGCACACTTAGCCTTTAGAAAGTTTTGCACTTTGAGCTTTGAGCACTAATCGAGATGGCGCAAAGAATACTTCCATGACATGTGTCTGATTGAGTACAAATGCACCAGTGGCCAACCGACGCAGGACCAGTGGTATGCGATCCTCCCTCAAATTTTGATTTTGATTTTTACGTGCAATTAATACGGTCCAAAAGTTAAATTAGGTCAAGCGGCGCTATATAGAACTATTGAGGGTGTAGAATCGGTGCCATGGAGCCTCAAAGTGAATCACATATGCAAATGGCACTGCCATGACTCAGTTAAGAAAATTAGGGTTTAGGCTAAAGTCTGTCACATATGAGAAGTGCACCATAGTAGTGCAATTTGGGAAATAAGGTTTAGGGATGCGGTGAAACTGTGTCATGGCGGAATAGTTTGGAATTTGCAAATTGCACTGCAATTACAAACATCACTGCATTTGTTGTTTGAATTGCGAACACTCAGGGCAGGATCTCAATTTTTTTTAAAACTTGATGCGATTGCTTTTCCTGTACAAGAGGACCTCGGGTTATTGCATTTGCGGGAGCACAAGTGCCTAGTTCTTAGTCAATTAGTTGGGTTACATGAGCTGCTTCAGGAGCACCTTGGGGTGGTTGACCTTTGGAATGTTTCCTATGTACGTCCAGTCTAGACACACTTGGGGATGATGATAGCCTTAGCAGAGTGGTGGCACAATGAGGCCACAGTCACACTGAAGGATGTCTGGTTCATCCTTTGATTGCCCATCCATGGAGAGAGAGTCATTTATGATGTGGATACTGGGAGGGATGCTTGCTATGAGGTCATGGAGCTTGAGGCGATCGTCTTCTCCGAGGGGCAGATTGATCTTGAGCGATATAGGGGCACAGTGCCTGCTTTTAGACTGATTGTAGTTGCCATCATATTAGGGCTTGTGGCACCAGATCAACGGGGCCGATATTTCAGCCCAGGATGGGGTCTAGCATGGGAGCAGATGCTCCATCAGAGGGAGTGATTTGCATGGGGTCCAATGATTTTGGCCTCTCTCTACCGAGACATTCATGATTTTTCTTATTTAGGGGTAAACCCACAAAAGTTGTTTACAATTCGAGTGAGGAAGGAAAAGTTGCAAAAAATGACCCCATGAAAAATAAATTGGTTTATGGGGGTTTGAACGAACTTCTGGTTCAAGCAAACCTAAATGGGGTTCGATAGAACCCCCCTTCAAGTGAACCCATTTAATGGCGGGTCCCACATTTCTTGGAAAATAAGTAAAAAAAATCTTGTGGAAAGTGGGTTCGCTAGAACCCCCCTTTTTCCCCATTCTCCCCCTCTGGCACCAAAAAACTCCTGAATTTTTTCGTTCGAAGCTCAGGTTGAGGATGAAAATGGAGGAGACTCACAAACCCAACTGGATGATGGTAGTCCTTAGAACAAGCTATCCAACGAATATAATTTTAATATGTTTTAGTTTTATTATGTATTTATTTTTTTAGTTTGATTAAACATAGGTTTTTCACCGAAAATCAAGCTTTCTATTTTGCACATGTGGAAAAATATCAGATTATCAAAATAAGATTTTGAAAAATATTTGAGGGCTAGGTATTGATGTCCTTGATCCAGTAAAAAAAGAAAAAGAATTTTGATACATACAAAAAAAGTTATGTTGTATACGGTCCACCTATGTTTGAATTGTAATTAGTTTTACTTCGAAACTTGATTAAGGAAAAAATATTGAATAAAACACTATGAAACCAAATGAAAGGGCTAGAGATCGTAGTTACAAATCTAAATTCGAAAAAAATAGAATTTTGTCCTTCTTGAAATTTTTTTTATGTTGTATACGGTGAGCATCACTCCTTAAAAATGTTGTTTTACTGAAGAAAACTAGTTTTCGAAAGAGATGGATAAAGAAGTGCAATCTAATTCCAATTTTTTTTTTTTTAAATATATTTAGAATCTACAGACAAAATGTCATAAATCACTAGTTTGCATCATCTTCAAGTTCTTGACGGTTTAGTCGCTATAGGTGCCCGACAGTGAAGATTTATTTAGAAAAAAATATTTATGTGTCTAGTTTGGCCAAAAATTGTAAACTGTATTGTGGGATCACCCTTAGATAGCTAAGCCATTGGGGCTAGAGTTACATTATTGAATGTTTGGGCCTGGGAACACATTGTCGTGCTTCACCCACAGGTTACAATGGTTGCCATAGAGCTGGATGATCCTATTATTTAGTGGTACAGAGGGGCGCAAATTACATTCACACACATAGGGGCAGGTGGTATCGCCCATTGGAGGTGGGTTATCGATGAGATGGAAGTGTTCACCTAGAGGTCCTAGCTTGGTATGGGTCCATGGTATGATGATACATAGTATCTATTCTTTTCTCAATAAGATAGACTTATGCAAGGCCAAGAACATATGATTATAGAGAGATACTTGCCAGATAGAGTGGCTAGATATTTTGGGGACATATAGGACTATCACGATGATCAATACTTGGTCATCTTTGCCCATGCTATGAGGGAGACAACATGGGGCAGACTAATCCTGGCTGATGAGGCAGTGACATCTTTCAAGTAGCTGGTGGCTAGGCCGTTGCCATACGATTAGGGACAAGGGGATGCAAGGGTCAAACAAGCCTACACAAATTGGTTCAGACCACCCCTTTGATTGATAGATCCAGGTGTGGAACCCCTTCAATGGAGGCCCAAAGGTAGATCAAAAGGTTGAGGGTGAGGAGGTAGAGGGGATGAAGATGGGGATGGGGATGGAGGAGGTGGAGGAGGACCTCCTCCACATCAACCAGAGTAGAGAGTACAACAGACTCCCCCTAGAGATCATCAGAGGGACGAGGAGAGACAGGCCCAACAGGAGGCCCAAGTGCTAGGGGATGGGAGAGAGAGATCCCGAGGGACCTACAATAGCAACGCCCATCACCACCACTAATGCAACCAGATAATAGAGATGCATTGATTTAGAAGCTACAGGCAAAGGTGCAAGTTCTCACGACTTAGAGGGACCAAGCTAGATAGCAAGCCCAGGCCCTTACTACAAGAGAGATCAGACCTGATCATAGCGGGACCAAAAGATAGGTCAGAGATGAAAACTTGAGAGTATTTCCTCTACATCCCAGGCAAGGATAGTGTCTACACGGGTATATCGAGAGGCAGTTAGAGAGGTAGAGTACTACAAGATGCATTATAGGTAGATAGTACAACAACGACTCGAGTTCCAGAGTTTTTATAGCAAACAAGCATGAGGTAGCCCGAGGATCATGCTGAGAGGCAGGAGGGTGAGGAGTTCAGCCAACAGGGCTAGCCTCACACTTTGATCGGAGACAATCTTTTTTGATCTATGGGCTCCATTTTTTTATCGCCCCGATTGTATCATATACTTGGATTTATACACATTTGATCCCGATCTTTGTACCATGACAATTACGTTATATATATATGAGATGGTTTGATTTATTTATGAGATGTCCTACTTTACTTATGCATGATGTATGGATGTATTTCCTATGTGTTATGATTCATGATATGCAAATATTATGACTTTTCTCATGTGATGCAATGATGTGATGCAGTGATTATGCAGATCTTTTATGGATGTATTTCTTTTGCACTTTATGATGATGATGTATGAATGCAACATGTTATGATATGCAAATGATTCTCTATATTATTTTTTAATGGATTATGTGATTTAATATGATTATAAAATATATGCAAGGATATGTAATTTTTTTGTTTCTTTTCCTTATTCATTTATGATGGATGATATATGGATGCAACATGTTATGATGATGCTCATGTGATGCTTTTATGTAATGAATGCAATGTGACGATGTGAGATGATGCATGATATTTATGATATATGATATGCAATGGTAATATATATAAATGCAATGATAAAAAATGATGTGATATGTAATGATTATTTTGTGAGTTGATTATGCTTTATACTATGTAATATGGTATGCGATGATTCATGTAATGAATTTAATGTCATGTTATGAAATAATGTTGCAAATGAATGTAATGCAATAATGTGAATATAGTGGTATGAGTGTAATCATTTAAGATGTTGTGATATGATTATGTGATCCAATGATTCCTATTTCATAATGATTCATGGATGCAAATTTTATGACATGTAATGCAAATAATATGATAATGTGAGAGGATTATGACATGAAATGTAAATTACTATTATATGTAATGAGGTTATTATGATGTGATATGAATATGGATATGTAATGGTTTATGATGTATAATGATGATGCCTGTGATATGATAATTATGCCATGGATGACTTAATAATGCTTATGTGATAATATCTATGATGGAATGCAAATAATAGTAATGAATCTATATTAATGATGAAATACAATGCGTCTATGTTTCCTATATGATATGCATTATGTTGATGATTGGTGGATGCAGGGTGGATGCATTTTAGTGATGTTTTTCTTGGGGGTCTTAGGAGCTGATCAACAGATTAGCCTTGCCTATGTTATACACGTAGAGACCACGTAGTTTGATTGATACTAACTTGATTTAATGATGAGATAGATGGACGAATGGATTGCCAATTTATTGCGATAGACTTCTAATGGACTGACCTAATGTGTCTCAGGGGATGATCAAAGATCAACCTTGCCTATGTTCAAGCTTAGAGATGATTTAGTTTGACAAGATGACACCACTGCTTTGATTTTTTAGATTTTTGACATGTTTTGGATTTTGATATGATTTAGATGTTTTTGGATTTTTGATGGATTTTTTTTTATGTTTTTGGATTTTTTGGTTTTAAGGAAGACTCCAAGAATATACACGAATCCGATCTAATGTAGGTAAAAGAACATGCCCCTATTGTGATGTGATAGACTACTTCAATATAGGCAGGACAAATTGACCTTAGGATTGTGCCAAGTAGTACTAGGGTGGAACATGATACGAACACAAAATAAAGCTATGATGGGAACATGGATAGGTGAATGGAAGGATCAATGGAATGCGATGGATGAATGGTGAGTGTGTAGAATAAGTCATGAAGATCATGGTGGATGGAGAGTTCTTTATTTACACAAGGCACCCATTTTCCAGGTTTTCACCAAGGTACTTGACCAAAGCACCACCGAAGTGCTTTTCACTAGAGGATGATTTTTTTTTTACTGTTTGTAATCCTTTTTATGATTTTTTTGGATTTTTGCATTTTTTGATTTTTTTTGTATTTTTGGTTTTACCCTTAAAATATCAGGCATAATTTTTTTTGAGATGGGAGTTGTTCATGGGATCCTATAGAGGTTCCCCTTCGGGTGTTGATAGGTGGTATGCTCCTAATTTATAGCTCACAATGATGATAAATGGTCCCAACTTGTTGGGTTCAAACTTTCCCTTGCTATCTGGATTTGGTATGCTCTTCTGATTTTCCTTCAGTACTAGCTTGCCAACTTGGAAGGTCTGCCTCCTGATTTTCTTGTTGTAGCTTCACTTGAGGTGGTTTTCATATACTTGCAAGTGGTTTAACGTATCCATATGCCACTCATCTAGTAGCTCTGGCTCATTCAGTTGTGAGACCTGGTATTCTTCATATGTAGTGAGATTTTGTAGTGATATCCTCAGAGACGGGAGCTCAATCTCAATAGGGAAGATGACCTTTGATCTATAGACTAGAGAGAAGGGGGTGGAACCTATTGGTGTGTGGATGCTTGCATGGTAGGCCCATAAGGCAAGATTCAATTGTAGATGCCAGTTATGACCAACATCTTTGACTATTTTCTTGAAGATTTTGAAGATGGTTTTATTGGTAGCTTCTACTTGGCCATTGCCTTAGGGATAATACAGAGTGGAAAAGCGATGTTGGATATTGAATTTTTGGCATAAGTCATGGACATCCTAATTTTTGAAATGTGTCCCATTATCTGAGATAATGGCTTGAGGGACACCGTATCGACAAATAAGATAATTGAGGATGAACTTGGATATCTGCTTTCCTATTGTGTAGGTCATGGGAATGGCTTCCACCCACTTCATAAAATACTTCGTGGTAGTAATGATAAATTTATGACCATAGGATGAGGTGGGGGTGATTTTACCAATGAGATCAAGCCCCCACTGCAAAAAGGTCCAAGGTGTGATAATTGGATGGAGCTCCTGAGCTGGTACATGGATGAGGTCCCCATGCTGCTGACATTGGAAACACCTTTTGACATAGTCACGTGCTTCTCTTTCCATTGTGGGCCAATAGTACCCTGTCCTTAGTAGGTTCTTGGCCAAAGTCATACCGCTCGAGTGTGAACCACAAATGTTGTTATGTACCTCAGTTAAAGCAGTTAAGGTTTCCTCAGTGTTTAGGCAACGTAAAAGGGTCCATTTGATGCTCCTACAGTAGAGAGTATCTCCTAGGATGATGAAACATGATGAATTTTTGACAAAATCTCTTTTGAGGTTAGAGGTGATGTCAGTGGGAAGGAATCCTATTCTTAGGTAAGTGTAAATATCATGGTACCAAGGATCACCATGACAAACGATTTTGCACACGAATTCAGACTCTAGTACCTAGAATGCTAGTACGAGAAGCTTCTCTACAAGGAATTCTTGTTTTGGGATGTTTTGTGGGATCTCTAAATGTGATCTAATCGTAGTCATTGCATCCGCTGCTCTGTTATTTTCTCTAGGTAGCTATTCAAATGTGATATCAATGAAGGACCCCTTAAGGCTTTCCACCAACTTTTTGTATGGAGTCATTTTATCATCCTTTGTTTAATATTCATTACTCACCTGGTTGATTATGATCTATGAGTCTCTGTAGACATTAAGAGCCATGATATGCCATTATACTGCAATCCTTAGCCCTATGACAAGATCCTCATGCTCTGCGATGTTGTTTGAGCATGGGAATGAAAACTTGTATGATTTACATATGTCATCTCCTTGCAGAGTGATGAAGAAGATTCCCACACCTAACTCATGGTGTGTGTAGGATCCATCAAAATACATATTCCAACGATTTTCTACACTAAGGTTGAAGATTGATTCATCAGGAAACTCTAAAACAAGTGGATTCTTTGCATATATAGGCTCTTCTGCCAGTTGGTATGTGATAGATTATCCTTTGATAGCCTTGTATTCTACATACTCAATGTCATGCTCTATTAGGATCATAACCCACTTAGCCGTCTACCCTATGAGAGTTTCTTTGGAAAGTAGGTATTTGAGTGGGTCTAATTTTGTGATGAGAATGATTTGATGTGCTAGCATGTAATGTCTAAACTTTTGAGCTGCAAACAAGACTACTAAGTAGGCTTTCTCAATGGGTGTGTAGTTTAACTCATTTCCCACCATGGTCCTACTGATGTAGTATATAGCTCTCTCTCTCCCATTATCATCATGCTAGGCTAAGCGAGTGTTGAGGGCTACTATTGTTGCTGATATGTATAAGATCAAGGGTTTTCCTAGAATTGGTGGCATGAGGACTGGAGGTGTGATAAAATACTCCTTGATCTCATTAAACTCTTGGTCACATTTCTCATCCCATTTGTATGCTACCCCCTTGTGGAGTAGATGATAATATGGGATTGCCTTATTTTCCAGTTATGCTATGAATTGGTGGATGGAGTGGAGTCTTCCTTGTAGGCCTCTTAGCTACTTCAATGGCTTGGGTGTTTCCATTTCAAGGATTGCCTTAACTTTGGTGGGATCTACTTTGATTCCTCTCATTGATACAATATACCCTAGTAGATTACCTGACTATACCCCAAAGACACACTTTTTTGGATTAAGTCAAACTTTGTATTTTTCTAGTCTATCAAAAATGGAGCTTAGGGCCAATATGTGATCTTGTCACTTCTTTGACTTAGCTAGTATGACATCCACATAATATTCCATAGTCTTATGAATCATGTCATGAAAGATTAATGTCATGGACCTCTCGTAGGTTGATCCCGCGTTCTTCAGTTCAAATGACATCATATTCCAGTAATATGTCCCCCTTAGACAGGTAAAAGCTATCTTGTGTTGGTCCTCTTTTTCTATCATGATTTGATTGTATCCTGAAAAATCCATCCATTAATGATAACATCTCATGTCCTATCATCATATACATGATCATGTTAATGTTTGGAAGTGGAAAGTCATCCTTGGGATATGCTTTATTTAATTCTCTGAAGTTTGTGTAGATGCAGATGCCCCTAGTGGGCTTTGAAACAGGTACATGGTTTGAGACCCACTCTGGATATTCGATCGGCCGTATGAATCCTGCATCTAGGAGCTTTTGTAATTCCATTTTGACCAACAAGGCTATCTAGGGATGCATTTTTCTCAGTTTTTTTCTCGCAAGATTTGCTTCGGGATATACTTCTAGGTGATGAACTACCACATTTGGATCAAGTCCAGGCATATCGACATAGGTCCATGCAAAGTTTACCTTTCTTTCCTTTAGGAATGCAGCTAGGAGTTCCTGTTCTTTTGTGAGAAGTGACTCAATATAGAATGTTATGTGTGGTTGTTCCTCTGTTCCTAGATTGACTGGATTACACTGTTATGCCAGGACCACTGACTTCTCCTGATGAATGGCACTAAGATGAAGATTGAATCCTTCATCCTCCAATGCTTCAAAGAGGTTTTCACTGTTGGATGCATCCTTTATTTTTACTATTTTTCAGTCAAAGAGTGCCATAGTGTGGTTTTCACTCAAAGACCTTGAGATTATTCTCAATTTTTCGCTTTTGTGACTGAAGGATTCAATCGTTTCCCCATAATAGGCTTGTGTATCTAGTATGATGTCAAACCCAACTTTATGATCTCCATATGGCACTATATCCCGCAATCCCATGAATTTTGAGAGTGCCTCATCATTTTTGAACGTGTCCAAAATTGGTGGTCCTCATTGGTTGTAATCGATGAGTTGGGGATAGACTAAGTTTATTTCATTGGTTTGATGGTTTGACTCAAAAAATAGGGTGTTAATCATTAATAGGGAGGAGTATTCAAAAATAATCAATTATGTCAAAGGTAAAGTTATCTAAGGGCAGACCTGTAGATACTAGTAGTTGAAGGGTGGTTGCCGATAGTTGAGGGGGAGTCCTGACTACTTTAATGGGAGGACTTCTGCCACCTATGGTTACACTCAAAGGGGTACACCCAAGACCAATATTTTTCATGCATTTTTCAACAATGATATGTTTCAATCATCCATTGCTATTCTTTCCTAGACTTTCATTCATATTATAGCCAATGCCCAACATTAATTGAAGTCCTCTATTGGCCTCATCCATAGGAAGGGTCGGTGTAGGTCTTTCTTCTTGATAAAGGAGACTGAATATGTCTAGCTCATCCACCACTTCTCGACCTAGATCCCCCCAACTTCTGAATCGAGAGGGATCCACCTTGAAGGTTTGAGTTGTCATATTGGTGGGCTATGGTTGTCTATGGGATCTAGGGGATTGAGGTAAATCCCCGACCACTAAGGATCCTTTCTTCATTTTGTATTCCCCACACCCATTGCCTTGGATTATAAGCTTGATTTTAGATATGTCAGGAATGGCGGGTTTCCTTATCCCAAAAGTGGAGGCTATGTTGGTTGGGTCTATATATGGAGTTGAGGGGCCTTCATTATTCTTTGGGACTTGGGGGATTTTATAGTACTTTGCTTCCAAGTTTTTGCAGTAGGTGAAGGGCTCAGGATCACCATAGATTGTGACCTCTTGATTTTGGTATGAAAATTTCACGCACTAATGGAAGGTTGATGCAACTGCTTTCATCCCATGGATCCATAGACACCTCAGGAGGATGTTATAAGGGAGATTGAGGTCAAGCACCTGATAGGTGGTTTCCATAATAGCTAGCCCCACTTGAATAGGGAGTTGGATAGTGCCCTGAGACACTCTTTCTTGATTTTCAAAAGCTCTGATCGTGATGCCCTTGCCTTTTTTGATGGAATCTTCAGAGAATTCTAGGTTCTTTATGAGCTTGAGACAATAGATGTTGAGACTTGCACCCCCATCCACAAAGACCCTTTTGAATTTTTTTTTATGAACCAGGACCTCAAGGTGAAGTGCTAGGTTGTGAGATGGTTGGGCAGGGAATTCCTGATTATTGAATGTGAGGAGATTTGGGGTGGTAATTTTTCTGACCATAGCTTGGAATTTTTTGCATATGAAGATTGGCAGAGACGGTAGATGAATTCAATGCTTCCTCAAAGATTTCTTTATGGGCAGATGAAATCTTCAGTAACTCCATGATGGAGATCTGAGTGAGAGTTCTTTTCAACTGGTCCAAGACATTGTAGCCATTAGGAACGAATCTTGGATTTGAGGTGGATGCCCTAGGTGGTTGTGATGACCTAACAATGGTGACTTTTCCACTATGTGTGGTGACTACACAATCAACTTTGGCTCCCTTGATGCTAACAATAGTGACCCATTCATCTAGGGATGCGACAAATTGATCATACACATGGTTCACATTGGTATACTTTTGTTTCCCTTTTGTTATTTCCTTGGTTATGGTCTGGCATTAGATTCATGCAGATCTTTAGATCTTGATTTCTGTCAGGTTGCTCCACATTTATGATCTTTTCATCGATGAGGTCTTATATTATATTTTTTAGCTTCATGCAATTGGTTGTTGTGCGCCCCTTGATTTTATGATACTCACAAAGGAAATTTTCATTGTACCATAGTGGTTTCACTTGGGGCTCTTGATAATTATCATAAGTGGGGATTTTGATGAGATTCTCATTTACCAATTTCTTCATGATGAATTCGATTGATTCCCCAAGGGTTGTGAAATTCCTCTTGGGGGGATATTTATTTCACAAAGGTGGTCCTTCTTCATTATTCAAATTGTTGACTTGATTGTTGGGTAGTTGTTGTGATACCACGTTGGTTTTCATGTTGTTGTTATTGTTGTTATGTGGTTGTTGATATGTTTAGGTGTTCTATTTTGGAGCACTGATTACGACCTTGGCATCAACCACTCCATCATTAGTGACATTTTTATTTTTCACCCATTTGCGAGGTTTTCTGTAATAGCTGGTGGAAGGGTGATTATCTTGATGTTCGAGATATGTGGGTGTACCCCCTTGCGCAATAAGGGCCCATTCGATGTTGAGTGCCTTGGGGATCAATTGGTTATAAGTGGTGATGCACTGCATTTTTAGATGAATGCCAAGGTTTTCTCAAGATTGAAAATGATGGTGCAAATTTGTTACTCTTTCAGCATGGCCCACTTGCTCTAATTGGCCTTGGATTTCCATCATTGTAGGAAGGAAGCGAATGATCCCCCCTTTCCTTGTTTGAGCGTAGATAGTTCCTCTAGACTAACATCCATGCCAATGTTGAATGAATAATTATTTATGAATGTGTCTATGATTTCTTGGAACATTTTTATGCCCATAGATAGGTGAGAGAACCACTCCATGGTGGGACCAGCCAAGCTTTGAGGAAATAGCCACATAAGATATGTATCGTTATACGTGACTTCCATGCAATGTACTTGGAATTCCTTGATGTGATCTTTAGGGTTTCCCAACCCATGATATTTGTCAAATTTAGGGATTTCAAAACCCTTTGGGAATAGTACCATTGCAAGGCTCCTATCAAAAGGATAAGGACATAGATTTTTGGGTGTCCTTGTTGTTTTCCCTGATTGGAGATCAAGCACTTGTTGCGAGAGAAATTTGATTTGTGTTGTCACATCGTCTTGCAGATTAGGAGGTGGAGTGAACATGTTTTGAGGTGACTGAGGTGTTTGATTGAGGGGTGGAGCATTGGTTGGAGTTTGTTGCAAGCTTTGTTGTGCGATTAAGGCTTGTTGATGTGCCTACATTTACTGTTGTGCTAACAATGTTTGGTGTTGGTCCTGTTGTTGTTGTGCCAACAAATCTTGTTGTTGGTCTTGTTTTTGTTGTGCCAACAAAGCTTGTTGTTGGGTTTTCTATTGAGTTGCTTGTTGTTTTGCTCGACACTGTTGCATGACTTGTTGATATGCTTGTTATTGGGCTGCTTGCAATTGTGCCTGGTATTGAGCTTATGCTTGTGCTTGCTGAGATTGATATCGGGCTTGAGCTTGAGCTTGTGCTTGTTGGATTGCTTGTGCAGCTTGGGCAGCCTATGCGGCTCGAGCGGCTTGAGTTGCTTCCGCAGCTTGGGCTACTTTATGTTGTTGTAGTAAATGCTGGGCTTGGGCAGCCTATTATGCCTGTTGTGCTTGTTGTGTTGCTAATTGTGCTTGTGCTTGTTGACAAGCTAGCTATGTAGCTTGTTGATTTTTGATTTGTTGAAGCGCCTTTTGATAGGTGGCTCATTGATTTTCTTGTAATTTGATGCTAAATGAGTTTGCCATGTTGGGTTTTGGTGGCAGTGGTGGTGGATTAGGAATAGTGTTGGTTGTTGTGATGAGAGGGACCGTTGTACTGATGATTGGGGTTCGGGTAGTGGATGGCATGATTGAGATGCTTGGTCCTTGGGAGACCATGTTTTGAGATACTAGGGGGATAGTAAATGATGTGTTTATTGTTGGGGTTGCTTGAATAGTTGCCACCTGTTCTTGCGATATTGATGGAAAGACATGAGGATTTGGTATGATACTTTGATTTATGACTGGGGGTTGCTAGGATTATAATGATTGATGGTGAGTAAAGGGGTGATGTAGATGTAAGTGGTAAAGGTGGAAATGGTGGAAAGATGGGTGGTGCATTCCCTTGGAGAGATGACAATGATGATGAGGGATCGAAGACTCCTCCCGCTCCAAAAAAATCACCTTTTTCTTGCGAGGTTATAGGGAGAGAGGTTTGTGTGTCGAGAGGATAAAATAGTGTTGCATGAAAAGAGGATAAATGGGTAGGATCATGAAATGCAAGTAGAATGTATGGGTGCAATGGATTCAATGGGAGAGATTGGCCCAATACAGTGTTTGCATTCAAATCTTGGTTATTTACAAGGGGATGTGCTTTAAGTGCATGAAGCAATGAGTTTCCCTTGTTAAAAATTGGTGGATTTGGAGAAATGGATGATGTGATTTGTGGGATGATTTGAGTGATGCTTTGATATGGAGATATGGGTGGGATTGGAGGCATGATCCCAAGAGGTTTCTCCACAAGCGTGCTTATGTCATAATTAGAAGGGAGTTTAACCCCTTCTTTTTCCAATTCAATCATGTATTGGGAGGGATTTAACCTCATCATGGCATTAACAATTCTATGAGTTTCAGGATTTTGTACCATCTCAATGATTTCATCTTGTGTCATCCCCAAGAAATTATTGGTGATGTCCTCTACTTGACCCTCCTCTTGAGGATTTTGTGATGATAAAGGAAGATTGCTTAGGGGATTGCTTGATCCAATGGGATTCATCTCAGGAGCGGTTTGGCTTAGGTCACTCAAAGTTGATGTTTGTAAATGTAATCAAATCTTATCAAATTTTGATCCTAAAAGACCTATGGAAATTCTAAGTCTAAAATTCTGTGTAAGAATTCTAAGTTAGATTTTTCTTCTTGTATTTCGAATGTGCTGATTGCAGAACATTTATTAATTTCAATGTTTTGCAAATAAGGAATGAACTACCTTTTCTATGAGGGAGACATGCCTCAAGGAGAGACGCGTCTCATGAGAGGATGTGTCCCTTGGGTGTGCGACCTCCCTTAACAACCCGTAATCATACAATGTTTCTCACAAAAATTAATGCATGCTTTAACAAGAAACGATTATATAAGATGCATTCCGATTTGATTCAATTGCAAATTTTGATCATCATTACCAGAAATTTGAATAACTTATTTGAAGGTTTTATATTTTAAGAGTAGGTCGATTAAATATAAACAATGATGATGCATAAATGCAATCATCATTTATATCTGACCGATGCTATCTTAAATCAACAGTCCCTCTTAGCTAGGGAAGATATTCCAAAACAAATAAGTGGGGATATCACCTTCACACGTGATATCGAAGATATGATATGTTCTCTCAATATTGTCAAGTCACATGACATTCTTCATAACACATCTTCATTATGGTATGTGCACTAACATCAAGTCACATGATGTCTACCATAATAATTCATGGCATATCCATGGATATATAATTATCCACCATGATCATCTCTTAAGGATCACAATAATCTTCAAATGACATCAAGTCCCATGATATCCATCAAAGTGTCCAAGAGATACTATCATGACATGTCCACAGATATCAAGTCACATGATATCTATCATGATAGTTCAACTCATCATTGTAGAGTCATCACTTTACAATGTCACATACAAGTGTTCATTATTAGAAAGATCATCACCTTTCAATAATGTACACAGGGGGAGCAGGCCCATAAGGTCATGGAGTTACATGACAAAATAGTTTACACATTAAACATCTTTAAATATATTAGTACAACTTCTAAACAATTTGAATTTCAAACATAATATCAAATTACATTTCAACCATACCAAGTTTCTTCCTGAAGTGTTCAACCTTGACTCTGGAGAGAGGTTTGGTGAGAATGTCTATAGTTTGATCATTTGTACTAATATACTCCAACTATATTACATTCCTTTCTACCATATCTCTTACATAATGGTAGGGGATCTCAATACACTTAGATCTATCATGGAATACTGGATTTATAAAAAGCTTAATGCAACTCTGATTATCACAATGAATGATAGTAGGATTCAAGGTTTCACCAAAGAGTCCCACAAGAAATTTTCGGAGCCAAACTGCTTCTCTTGCCCCCATAGAGGCTACAATGTATTCAACTTTTGTCGAGCTTTGTGCTACTGAAGACTGTTTTCTGCAGATCCAAGAGATCATAACCAATCCTAAATTGAAGCAACATTCTGATTTGCTTTTTTGATCAGTTACACTTGCAACCCAATCTGAATCAGAGTATCCATGTAGATCTAGTTGGTCATTTCTATAAAGAAGACCATATCTAATAGTGCCTTGAAGATATCTCAATATATGTTTCACAACCATAAGGTGAATTTCCTTTCGCTCACATATGAACTAGCTTAGAGCATTCACTGCATAGAAAATATCAGGTCTGGTGTTAACCAGGTACATCAATGATCCAATCATTTGTATATATAGGTTTGAATCTACACACTTAGATTCTGTTGTTACTTCTTTTAGTTTGTGAAGGTCGGTTTCCATAGGTGTAGACATGGGTCTACAATCCAACATTCTAAATCTCTTCAGAATATCAATAGTATACTTTCCTTGATTTAGTATGATGCTATCTGATTTCTGCCAAACTTCCAAACCTAGTAAGTAGTGTAAAATTCCCAAGTCTTTCATGTCAAATTCGAAAATTAGATCCTTATTTCCTTGAGCAATGAGGTGAACTTCTCCTGTTATTAGCAGGTCATCAGCATATAAAATAATTATTAAAATATCACCTTTAATCACCTTAAAGTAAATATTTAGGTCTGCATCATTCTTGGACCTTTAATCCCAAGAGGTAGTTGTCAATTCTTTCATACCAGGCCCTGGGAGCCTATTTAAGTCCATAAAGTGCTTTCTTTAGTCTGCATACATGTGAGTCAGTTTAATGTATCACAAAACCTTTAAGCTATTCTAGATAGACTTCCTCTTCAATGGTCCCATTTAGGAAGGTAGTTTTCACATCCATTTGATGAATCTTCTAGCCTTTAGTTGTTGCAATGGCTATTACTGCTCTCATAGATGTGTAATGGGCAACAAGTGCAAATGTTTCTTGATAATAAATGCCTTCTTTTTGTGAAAAACCTCTGGCCACAAAACGTGCCTTATGTTTTTCTATACTACCATTAGCAACATGTTTAATTTTGAAGAGCCATTTAGAAGAGACAACAGATTTCTCTTTTGGTCTAGGCACTATATCCCATACATCATTTTTTAGAATGGATTGATACTCTTCCGTCATAGCGTCCTTCCATACTTGATGTACGAAGGCTTCTGAAATAGTGGTGGGTTCTGTGTTTATGATGTCATTCATTAGAGCAACACAGCTTGAGAACCATTTGGGTCTCTTACTCTCACTAAATGTTCCTTTGGGTGTTGCATGATCCTCAGCTTCTTTGATCATCTTTCTAGCCCAAAGTGGCCTCTTATTACCGTTGTCATTTTTATTCTCATCTAAAGTAGATAGAAGTTCATTTGGTATTTCCTCAGGATACTCCCTCTGAATCTCAGGGGTGGGATCCCCTTCTAAGACTCTAGGTGAATAAGTTTCTATCTCATTTGAACTTCTTGCCCTATTGAATGAAATGTCTTCTTCAAAGATGACATCTCTTCTCAATTCAATTTGTTTTTTCCTGGGTATGAATATCTTGTAGGATTTGGAGGTTTCACTGTATCCCATAAATACCCCTTTCTTTCTGGAAGGTTCTAGTTTGAATCTCTTCTCTTTGGGCACATTAATATAGACAGGGCAACCAAAAATCCTAAAGTGACTAATATCAGGTTTTAGACTAGTAATTGCTTCTTCAAGAGTTTTGTTATCTAGATGAGAATGTGGGCATCTATTTTGGATGTAGACAACAGTTCTAGAGGCTTCTGCCCAGAATGAGGTTTCAATGTTTTGGTCAAGCAACATTTCTTTTGCAACTTCTACAATGGTTCTATTTTTCCTTTCAGCAACCCCATTTTGTTGAGGGTTGTATGCTACTATAAACTCCCTCTTAATCCTGGCATTCATGCAAAATTCCTTAAAGATTTCAGAGGTGTATTCTTTCCCATTGTTTGTCCTTAAGATTTTCATTTTCTTCCCAAAGACGTTTTCAGTAAGAGCTTTGAACTCCTTGAACCTTTTAAGGATTTCTATTGACTCTTTACACTTAAGGAAATAAATCCAGGTCTTCCTAGAGAAGTCATCTATAAATATGACATAGTATAGGAAGCCTACCTTGGAAGGTACAGACATGGGTCCACATAAATCAGAGTGAACCAATTCTAATACATTTTGGGTTTTACTCAAGCTATTGTGAAAGGATCCCTTTGTATTTTTCCTAGGGCACAACCTTTACAAGTTCCTTCATGAGTTGGTTTTAACTTAGGTAATTCTGTTACAATTTTTTCTATAGAAGGTAGGGCATGAAAATGAAGGTGTACTAATATTGTATGCCAAATTTCATTTGAATCAGAAGTATCAAGGGTAAGGGCTTGCTTGACTTCAGTGCATAGTTTATAAAGATAACCTTGTCTTATACCTATGGTTTGGGCTTTCTTTATAGTTGAGTTCTTAGGCCATGCCAGAACTTTCCCATCCATAAAGGTAACTCTATATCCATTGTCTTCAAGAGAAGAGATGGATATTAGATTCCTCTTTATTCGAGGTATAAATAAAACTCGAGTGAGTTGAAGGGAGAGACCAGATTTCAATTTGATGGAGCAAGTTCCAACCCCATTTATAGGGTGTGCAGAATCATCCCAAATGGCTACTTCTTCATCAGTCTCTTCAGTCATAGTGTCTAAGTGTTCTATGAACCCTATGATATGCCTTGAATAACCACTATCAATTACCCAATTGTTGGTGTTGTTAGATACTTGACTTGGTAAGGCTGAATAGAATACAAATTTCTCAGATTCATGGTCAAAATTTGACTTTCCTACTTTAGCAAAGGATGCTTGTTGTTTTGATCTATCAGGGCACTTCATTGCATAGTGGCCATATTGATCACAGCTAAAACATTGTACTTGAGAGATGTCTTTCCTCTTCTTGGAAGATCCTTTTCCATAAGATTTTCTCTTTCTTTTAAATGATCCTTTCTCGTAGGAGTTTTTTTTACTCCTTTTATTATATGTTGCGTTGAGCAGATGAATGTCTTCATCTATGTTCTTTTTTTTGTTTTATTTTGTTGAGAGTCTTGTTTCCTCTTGTAGGCAGACTGTTCTTAGCCTATCAAACTTGGGGAGTTTAGATCTCACACTTACTCCTTGAACAAATGACTCCCATGAGTTTTGTAGGCCTCCTAGTGCAATTAGACTTAACTCTTTGCTATCAATTTGATATCCAATTGTAGATAACTGATCCCTTAGTTCAATGATCCTCATGAAGTATGCATTAATTTATTCTCCTTTTTTTATTTGGACATTGTTGATTTGCCTCTTTAATGCAAGAGTCCTACTAGTGTTGTTTATCTCATAGGTGCTGTCAAGGGATTTTAACATTAGATATGTAGTTTCATGTTTTTCTAGAATGGGTACTATATGATCCCTAACTGCATCTACTAGGATTTTCATGGCCTTTTCATTGTTCTAAATCCATTGAGTTTTCTCTGGATCATCCTCAGGTTCCCTCTTGTTTTCTCTCACAAATGAGTCTAACTTATTTTCTTTAAGAATCATCATGATTCTGAATTTCCATGATGTGAAGTTGTTTTCTCCTTCAAGGCGATCTTCAAATTTGATCACACTTGACATTATGAAGAATGTGATGTAAATTTGATTTCTCAAAAATACGAATTTTTCCTAAGTAATCTGATATCTAGTTTTGATTTTGATTCACTCAACTTGGCTCTGATACCATGTAAATGTAATCAAATCTTATCAAATTTGGATCCTAAAAGACCTATGGAAATTCTAAGTTTGAAATTCTGTGTAAGAATTCTAAGTTAGATTTTTCTTCTTGTATTTTGAATGTGCTGATTGCAGAACATTTATTAATTTCAATGTTTTGCAAATAAGGAATGAACTACCTTTTGTATGAGGGAGACACACCTCAAGGAGAGACGCGTCTCATGAGAGGACATGTATCCACAAAGTGGAGACACGTCCACTCATGGGACGTGTCCCTTGGGAATGCAACATCCCTTAGCAAACTGTAATCATATAATATTTCTCATAAGCATCAATGTGTGCTTTAACAAGCAACGATTATATAAGATGCATTCCAATTTGATTCAATTGAAAATTTTGATCATCATTACTAGAAATTTGAATTACTTATTTGAAGGTTTGGTATTTTAAGAGTAGGTTGATTAAATATAAATGATGATGATGCATAAATGCAATCATCATTTATATCTGACCGATGCTATCTTAAATCAACAATGTTTCTTTGTTGATTTCCATGTTCTTCTTGTGTTGCGATCTAGTTTTCACCATAAAATAGGGATCAATTTTCAAGAATGTGTGACATGAACCTCTAATTCTTTAGATTGATCTAAATTTAGGCACAAAAGGAGAAGAACTAGGATTATTAAGGATCAAAGCTGAAAATGAGACAAGCGGAAGATGGATGATGTGAATGATTGAACTCTTGAGAAATCTTGAAGGAGATACTAGACTTTAGGACTTGATTTGATTTCACACTTGTCTTGATTGAATTTTGATTTGGATAGTGAACTTATAAACTCTAAGAGGTTGGATGTTGTCCTAGAGTAGACTTGTACACAAGAAGATAATTTGACTAAGTGTGTAAAGAATGGTTCATCTAAACACCCCTAGCCAAACAAGATGATTTTGGATAATGAACTTATAAACCTCAAGACGTTGGATGTTTATCAAGAGGTAAAATTGTTCACAAGGATTGATAATTTGATCAAATATGTGGAGAAGGATTCATCTACACACATCTAACCAAAAAAGATGATTTAGATTTTTCCAAGAAGTCTAGCATGAATGATTTTTTCAAGATTTCCAAGAGTTGTTGATGAGGTGATTTTTTATTGATGTTTGAAGGATAGATGAGAGTGATGAATTTGATCTTAGACTAGACCTAGATAGAACTCCTTTCCACAAGACCTCAGTATTGAAGAACATGCTTGGTACTCCCTATCTGAGAAAATAAAACTTTTGAAAGAGACTTGGATTTTATTGACAATAAAAATCATACAGATTAGGATTGTTTCTTGATGCACATTTGTAAAAGTTGAAGGTCAATATTTCTCTGAATTCATAAACCATAGACAAATGTTTCTTGTGAGCTTTTTGACTAAAACCTTTGGACTTTGGTTTTCAAATTTTGATCTTTCAAGAAATCATTTGGAAGAGCACATGTGTGGGATTCAGTTGTTTCCTAACTTTGCTTAATGACTTCCTTTTACCACAAACAATTCTTGATTAGGTTTTCAAACTAGATGTCTAATGTACTAACTTCTTATCATCCCACAAAGTCTGTTATGTGAGAATCAAGGAAATTAAGGAAAAAGTTTCCTAATGTTGACTTTAGTGGGAAAAAATTATGATTAAATACAAATACTTAGAAACCTATAAGGATGAAATCCCTAGGGCAAGGAAGAGCACTTGGATTCATCAAAGGTATTTTCTCCCCCTAAAGGTATTGAAATTGTTTATTTTCAGATGTTTTTGAGACCCAAACAAAGTTTTTTGATTTCAAATAATGTGCATGACCCTATGGATGAAATAATTCAATACTTGTTGAGTTCCCACTTGGACGAATTCAGCTATGCTTACTCTTAGTGGATGATTAGATGCTTGACCACACAGACTCCCCCTTATAGTGCACTCGCTTCTCGGGTCAGCCAAGTATCAGTACCCATGAAACTCCCATGGCATACTTCTCATCTCTACAAAGAGTCATAAAAATGTGGGATGTCTTCAGAAAAATCTTTCTTGTATCAATAAATAGATAGGGATTTTTTCTTTTAAACAATGTTGGTTTTTAATCGAGGCACCTACTTAGAAGGCCACACAAGAGGAAAAATCAACTCATATAAAGAGTATCACCTACTTGTCTTTAGGAGATCTTATAATGATGACCTTTCCTCAACATTCAAATTTATATACCGGGTGGGAGAAGCTTGGTGTTTAGCTCATTACCGGTTTGTGTCGTTCCATTAGGGTGAGTAATTTTTCCCACCAAGTTAGGCTTTCTAAGGGTGAACAATAGTGAGAGTGTATTTTTAGTTTGACCACCTATCGCATTTAGGTGGGAGCACACACAATACCTTTTCTTCAAACTCACAAATTTTGTTCAATTTTTAAGAATCCAAATTGAAGTGTGGAGGTAATCACTTATAAAACCTAATATCACAAAAAGACTTTTGGTTCTAAAGATCGCAATGAAGTGGGAGAGAAGTACATACATCCGTTTAATGATATTAACTTGGATAAGGGATTACAAAGAAAAGAATACACATGTTCATTTTAACCACAAAGCAATGATATGAATTCTTTTTAAGCACCAATTTTGAAGTGTGAGTTTTTTTTGTTCATTTATTAAGTCCCAATACAAAATCTAGTGAGTTTGCCCATGATTCTTTTTAGATTCTTTTGTTTTGTTCTTTTTAATCTCAAATGAAATTTAGTATTAATCATAAAAGCAAGAATATAGAAAATCCTTAGAAGAGGGATTATAATTTCTCCCAAAGTGTTTAAAAACACTTGATACAATGAGCTAAGGATAACATGGTGAACCCTTGTTCTTTGTTTACTTTCTTCACTTTGATCAAGCCAACTTGCAAAACTAGTTAATACTGCAAAAAAAGAGACTAAAAACCAGTAAGAAGTTAAAATAACCAAAATGCAAAAAAGCACATGTCAAAAATAACTAGAAATATGCCTTTTACCCAATTGCAGTAGCATAATTCATGGGTGTGGCATAGTTTGGGAAGGTCAGCAACACAATATAGCACTGCTAATTACTGAGAGCAATGCTCTGCATAGAGACAATCAGCGCAATTGCAGCGTTGTTTAGCAAGCATCATAGTTTGAAATTTTGGAAACCGGCGATTCACTTTGAAATTGAAATTTTGTGGGTGGGAAGACTCCAGCAGTGCAGTTTGGAGTTTGGAGTGGTGCAATATAGTGCCGCTATATTGATAGTGGTGGAGTTTCATGTAGACACAAAAAAATAAAAAAACACATGAAAAATTCAAAAAACATGATGAATTTCTCTAGATCCGCCCCTTTCTAGTGCCAAAATGTGAATGGAGATCTTATACCTGCACAAACACAAAGAAAACACATAAGATTAGGTCATTATAGAAGTTAGATCAATATTCCCCATGAAATTAGATTGAAACATCAAAATAGGAAATAAAATGAAGAACACCACAATAAAAGCTAATTAAATCCTATCTAATGAGAAAACTCTCAATCCCATGGGGGAATTGGTGCCATTTTGATGTGGAAAATGGCCCTTTCCCAACTCCTTGATATTATTTGATGATCTTTGATGATGATTCTTGATTCCTTGATGCAATTTTCCAATAACTTTGATAAAACTATGAAACTTAAATGAAAATGGATGAAGTTGTAAATGAAATTGAGTATAGTAAGCTTGCATGGATTGTGGATGATCAATTCAATACGAGAGGCCCTCTATTTATAGATTTGAGGAATATAATATTGAAGGATTTGGGTGAATGTGGGACAAAAGACCAACCAATGAGAGAAGACCACTTGTCCACATGTGATTGGAGGAGGAATGAGCACATTTGGATGAATGTGCATATAAATGAAATTAGGTGGAATTTGAAATTTGTGAAATGACAAGTTTAGAGGGAAAAAAAATAGAGTAAATTCCACTTTGCTCAAGGAAAATGACATGTAAAAGGCCTTTAATGTCTTGTTGGAAGTACTCATCCCTTTTGGAGGGATTTTTCAAATTTGAGGAATATTCGCTTTTGATGTCAAGTTGAGAGAAAATAGAGGAATTAATAAATCAATTAAATTGATTTATTTGTGCAAGTTGCAAAATCTAGAGGATTGGAGTGATTATGATTAAGATTAATCACGATTTGATCAATTTAAGTAGAAATTAGATGATTTGATAATTTTGAATTAGATGTTAGGATTTATTTAAATCAAAGTTGAGAGGAATAATGAATTTTAGATTTAATTAAATAAAGATTAATTTATTTAATTAAAAAGGGTGATGTTAGATTAAATCAAATAAATATTAATTTTTTTAATTTAAATAGATGAATTTAAAGATTTAATTAAATAAAGTGAATTATTTAATTAAAAGATTTATTTATAGGATTAATTAAACAAAATGATTTATTTAATTAATAGAAGAAAATGACTTAATCAGATAAATTTAATTTATTTAATTAAGAAAGGAAATATGATGAATTTAATCAAATAAATATTATTCAATTAAATTAGTTAGTAAAGGGGATGATTTAGGAAGAAACAATACTAGTAAGATCAAGATCGGATGATCAATTTATATATTTTTTTTGTCTACAATTTGAGGATTCTTACTAGAAGAATTTGATAATTAAGAAGCGACGACGTACAAGGAAAGAAAAAAAATTAAATGATGTTCGACTCTATATAGGCTGACTCTCCTTGTATTACCTAAATGGAGTGCCACGTAGATAAGAAAATAAGTTAATTAAATATAAAACAAGTTTAGTGATCTGCTTTATGAAGAAAGGTGAATGGAATTGGATGACTCTTACCATCATTCCATATCACCAATATTCTTAGCACCCTAGTATGTGAAAAGGCATCGATAATACAAAACAATACTAGATATGGTAGCGGCGGCTAGAGTTTGAATCTCACGATGCTTGGAACCTTCAAATGATCCACCCAACATATACTACCAATAACAATATCCATAGAAATCCTAATGAATCATTCATACACCACCACGAAATTGGCACCATTCGGATAAGAGTAGGAAATTGATTTAATCAAAGTCTGTTATAAGAGAAACGATTAAATTCTTAAACTAAGAGTGAGCATTAGAATTAGTTTGCAAAAGCATCGATCAACAGTTATGATGAAGGTACATCACTATTCAAAGAAGACATAACCGCTCCAAGCACAAAGATATAAAATAATAATGGGAATTGTGGAGAGGGGGTATTGAGGAATAGTGGCGAATACATGTACATAGTTTAGCAGCGAACTTGGAGTGATCTAAGGAGCATCAATCAATTTATCTTTTGGGGAGATATATACGCTTAAAGTATCAATCAGATGGAATGATCTAGGAAAAGTCTCAGTCTTTACCCAATAATTCATAGGAGTATATCTAGATAGTTCAAGCAAAGTAAATCAGTGGAGACCATAGCCACCAACACAACAAGAATAGGATAGATTTACATATCATAGGATAGTACAAAACCATAAATTGAAATATATCAAAGGATATATCACAAATCTACTAGAAAATGAAGAGCAGATTATAAAGACTTAATTTTAAAATTCTATGGAAGAATTATGGAGGAAGAATGAATTGTGAGGAATGCTATTCAAAATTTTAAGAAGATATTAAGAATAAATAAATATATATCTATATTTAGAATGGCAATAGATATGAGGATCAAAGATATATATAAAAGATCATTAAGAAGGAGGGACACAACAATGATATAATCAAAGATGAATTATATTGAGAGTGTTAATAATGTAGTGAAGAGTTGATGTGATGATAAACATATATAATAAATATATATTCAATATTTGGGTGAGGCGAATAATGAAGAAGTAACTATTGCAGGCATAAAAGAATAAGGGCATCAATGGGACTAATCAGATCAGACAACAAGGCAATTGGAGTAGATCAAATAAAAGTATTTACACTCAAGGGCAGAATAAGTAGTTATTACAATTATTGTTATGAATACAACCATTTGATATGTTAATAGGAAAAGATTTAGGCCAATCCCAAAAGGGGGACATTATAAGCGCATCCATGTGACCTCTCCATTGCTCATAGGTGTTAACACCTCCTTCACCATTCATAATGTCTGGCAAGGGCAAAGATAACTCTCATCAAACTTTTGTAGTAGTTCTTTAATTCTCTTCTCCAAGGGGTCAACCAATCCTTGGTACTGAATGATCTCCTTCACCAATTTATAAGTTTCAGCTATTTGGGGTGGCTTATTTTGGTCATGTGTAGACCCAATGACCATGTTCTTCAATAAACATAGCCTAGGCACCCATTTTTCATTAGTGAAAAGCAATAGATCTATCCCTCTCCAACATGCTTATTGATTGAAACATTAAAGAATAATTAGAGTGGACACTTCTTTCTCTTTTTACTGTCTTGGATAAACAATGTTCCAATATATTAGTGAAAATAAAAATATTATTATCATTATACAATCCAAATAATTCTTCAAAAGTCTCTATTTTTTGTATCAACTCTTCCTTGGTTACTTCTCTTGGAGGAGCTATATGTGATGGACCTAGAGTGGGATATGCAATAGGCACATTATCCAAATTGTATACTACTATCTTTGTGGGAGTGGGAGGTGCAAAATGAATAAGAGGTGTTGATTGAATTGAAGATGTTGGTGGGGTTGGAGCCTGGACTTGAGATACTAATGGCCTATCATAAATGTTGGCCTAGATTGGAATACATATAATTGCTAGATTTCAACAATGCATTCTCAAGTTGCACTTCTATAATCATTTGCTTATCTTTATTGTACTCCACCACCAAATCATTATATTCTTTATTCTTGATTTTAAAATTCTCCTACAAGGAATATACAGTGGCCTTAGTGAATTGAGCCACATTCACAACCAATGTGGCTTCCTCCACAACTGATGTATCTAACACTCTTTTTAGGATCAATCCCCACCTAAGATCAAATGCAAGCTCTGCTACCTCTGACTTGCTTGTGCTAGGGGCTAGTTCCCAAATTTCCAAAGTGTCCCACTAAAAGCTAAATGTCGATCCCTGCAAGGAAATTGTTGCCTCTTCTTATGTGGAAAATACTGGAGTGTCATGCCTCCTCACAGTATCAAATGCAATGGACAAAGCTAAATCCCACTCTAGTAATAAGAGCACTCCACTTTTTATCACCAACTCCATGTCCTCAGCTAGTGTGATGTCCTTGTACTTGGCTTTCTTCTCTACGAGGACCTTTGATTCTATGACTTCCTTTGGGAGCTCTAGGTTTTCAATAATTTTCATCTTTATGCTCTCATCATACTCATCCCTCCTAGCCCTCCATACAAACTCCTTAAAGGCTTTGGTCTTCACAAAGGAATGATCATCCATAAAATCATTACAAGCATTTTCCCTAACATCATCCACACTGTTAATTCCAGTCAAACCAACCTTGCTTAATTTGAGGCTCACTATTTTTGGGACCATCCCTCTTGGGGGTGAGGGAATACCTTGCCTCATTTCATCCACAGTTACATTTATTTCTTCCTTTGTATCAGTGGAATAATCAACAAGCTTGGTTGATTCAACCTTTCTTCTTTTTGGTGAAGGTGGCCTTAGTTGTGGAGATTCTCTAGGTAGAGAATCAAGTTCAATAATTTGAGGTGCAATTGTGGTGTAGGTGATGATTCCCTTTACCCCTCTGATTGAGTAGGGGTGTAAACTATTTTCTTCTTCTTTACTTACTCTTCTTCCTTGCAAACACATATAATTTCTTAGGGGGCTGATATCTTGGTCTATCCTCCACCATGGGGAATTTCCCCTTATATTTCTCATCAGTCACCTTAGCCTTCCCCTTGTCCTACACAATCCTTTCCTCTTTAAACTTCGCTACCATGTTTTCAAAGTTCTGCAACATTGTCTCCACCCCCAGCATCTCATCACTTATATTTAGGAGAGCCTTAAAATTGGGATCCTTTTCTTGCATTGCCTTCTCCAACTTATTGAAGGCTAACCACTTTATTTTCCTCTCTTCTTGCAATTTGTAATATAAATTATTTCTGATAAAATTCTTAGGGAAATTAAAATTATAGTATAACTTACCCTCTCTGATCCATTTCTTCAAAGCAACCATAACACCCTCTGAATCATGGTTCCTTGTTCTAAAAAAAAATATTCTCAAAGGCTTAATTTTTGGCGTAATATTCTTCCATCCATCCTTGATCATGACAAAATATGCAAAAATTATATATGCAGGGGATAAAGTTCATTTTCTCATCCCAACCAATTGATTATCTTCAACATCTCCTAGTTGCCACATAACTTCTAGGAAACCAATCCTCAATAGCACATCTCTTGGAAGTACATGAGGTGTCTTACCTATGCCATATACCCGTAAGATGGTGTCTTCAAAATATGGGATAATGTCTTCCCAATTATACTTTATGCATAGTTTAGGCCTCCTCTCCCTAGGTCTTAAGAAATCATGCAACTCCACTCGAATCCTAGGAGGATTCATCACCAAGTCCCTCTTCCATTTGGAGGAAAATATATTGGAAAATACAACAAAATTGGATTCCTATTCATCCTTATCCAAGATAGAAGTCCACATTTGAACAAGCATATCCTCACCCTTCTCATTCTACTTATCCAATTTCATATCTTCTCCAAAGTATCTAGATCAGGCCATGTATAAAATCATGTGCAAAAAGAGGGAGTACCACCAAAATCTTACTCCTCTTTCACCATTCTTAAGAGCCACAAGGCCCTTATGCATCTCTTCTAATAAATATCCTGCAAATTCATAAGATGTGCTAATCATTCCATGTTGGATATTTTCTGCAATATACATAAAGGTTGTTGATATTCTTTCATTGGGATCAAACCTTAGAATCTGACATAAAGTGTAGAAATTCCTCTGAAAGTAGTGTTCAAACAATTTGATTTCATAGGGTTCCTTGTCTTGGATCGGTTGAGTCTAATTTTTCTTTCCGCCTTCCCTCTTTCCATGAATTTTGTTAATATTGACACCTTGAAGGTTAAGCTCATCTCATATTCTGCTTTCAACTTCTTTTGATCAATTAACACCATCTCAGAATGGTAAGGGCTAAGTTTGAAAACTTCAATGAGTCATGCCCTAGTAACATCCACCATCTTTATCATTGAGTGTGTCCTCACAATCCTAACATTAGGGTCATAATTAGATGCAATGGATTTCAAGAGGTCCACATCTAAATAGACATTAGGCACAACCAATTTACCCATATCCATCTTGCATCCATTACACAAGGGAATGCTCAAGAACCTCTTCCCAAACCAATGTTTAAACAGGGTCCATTTAGTGACTGCAAAAATAATGTCTCTAATGGAATGTTGTCTATAAAATAATGCCATCCTTTGATCCAAGGTCTTGAAACATTGCTTGATCATCATTCTTGTTATTGGTGGAGGGTTTCAATTAGTCCCGTATATCTTGAAACAAGGGTCGTGTATTGGAATTAGAACTAGAAGATCAGGTCTTTGGAGGTGCCATTTCAATAAAGGAAGATGTGGGCTAGGGTTTTCTTAAATGTAACTAGGGTTTGGACTCAATACAAAAAAGTGAAGCAAATTCAAAAAAAGTAGGGTGTAACTCTTTGAATGCCAAAACTTAAAGGAAGCCTAGTTTGTAAATTGACAAAGAAAAATGGAAATTACATGCCAAAATTATTGAAATTTAACACAAGAATGCGATATTTTTACTTAATAGTGTTTGATGCATGAAAAAAACCTAATTTTGGTTGTGAAGAGCTCAAAAAACATTGCTACAAATTACTATATTCTTTAAAACACTTTATAAATCTGAATGATTCTTTTATTCCTACTTTTATGGTAAGAAAATCCCTTAATTTGACCATTGAACATCACTTCCACCGTTATTGCTTGCTTGCACAAACTAGAATGATTTCATGAAACTTTCTTTCATTTTTAAATTAAATCCATCGATCTTCTAGTGAATTAGATCAATCAATGGCTCAAATGGAGTCTCAAAAGTTTAAAATTTTGACTTATGATGACATCAACATTTGACCAATAAGAATTTTCCATGTGGAAACCTTCCTTTCCATTGCCATGGGCTCCACAACACTTTACAAGCTGTGAGAAAGTCCATGTGTCACCAACCCACTATCCCACTAAGATTTGCAAGATAGTGATCAACGATCGCGGGCTAGTGGGCAATGACCCAGATCAAACCAGTACAATTCAAGATGAACACCACTTAACCCCAAGTCATACACTCATGTATATAACACATTTATTAGATGGATGACTAGGATTAAAAAATATCAAGCTCCTTTCTACATCGTGCACCGAAAACCCTGTTATTATCTTGATCTTTAATGTGCCTAAATTCACTATGAAATATTTCATTTCCTTAATAGTCTTTAGAGTGCTCCAGATGAAGCCATATGGTAGCTTCTTGCTATCCCTCATTGCATCAACATCTTCAAAATATTTCCCACAGGTTGGCGGGAAATGGTCAAGATTCAATCATTGGGATTAATCGAAACCCTTAGATCTTGGGCCCACCATCATTTCCACTTCATAAAATTTTGAGGTCCACTAAATAGATGGAACACATGGCTCATGCTTACCATCCCTTGTGGTATTTCATGAAATCATCTTGATAGCATAGGCTAGCAGTGAATAGTCCAGATTTAAGGTGTGGGGCCAAGGAACCTCTTTAACCAGTTTTAACAACGCATGCTCTAAGTTATGACTTAAAAAGGAGACTCCCTAGGTTGACGCATAATAAAAGGCTTAATATCTCAGAGCCTAAGGTAAGAACATAATATGAAAGCACAAATATTTCAACCCATGAACTATTAGACTTAGGGAAACATTAAAAAGACACGTGGCCAAATATTTCACGGAAGATGGGGCCAATGAAATAAATGACTTAAGTTGTAACTTAAGTGACTCAAAAAAATGAAGACATGTCAATGAAGAATTAGAAACATATTAGGTCTTTTTCTATAGATGAGGTTTTTACCCCTAAGACTAAACCCTAGCAAGTAGAAAACAAAACCCTGAAATTCAGGATGACCAATTTTTTTGAAATATACCCTACAACCAGTAGAATTTTCAAAGTTCCATCAATGGATCTAGTTGGGAACATCTGTTTAGCATGAAAAAAATGAGATCTCAAAATCTCAAGTAGAGCAAAACACAAACAAAATACACACAAAACCCGAAAACCTAAAGAATGCCTGGACAAGGCAAAAAACCAAAACTATTTACAAACCTATACATAAAATACATTGTACAAGGAGAAAAACATACCTCAGGCGAAGTATGGCTTCAAGAATTTGTCATGTACTATAAATTCAATAAGTTCACCAATTAAATCTGTAGGAAATAAGAATCCTCACCATGTGTGTTACTGATTAGATATGGTCCTAACCACAGGGCATCAAATTTACCATGTTTTCCCTTCTCCTATGCTCTTACATTCCACATCAAGACCATATCACCAACTTCAAATTTCCTAGCCGAGGACTTCTTTTCATACTTATTTACTTGGAGCTGCATCTTCATGTTCTTTTGTTGATCTTATCTTCTTATCTCATCTAGTTCTATCAAAGTCTTTATCCCGATTTGCATATAATTTGGGGTGTCATCATCATACTCTTGTATGAATTTGTACATTTGCACCATATTGTTTGTAGGCATTCTAGCCTCAAGCCCATAAACTAATTCATATGGTGACTGCATTGTGGCTTTCTTGATGGTCACTCTATCAGCCCAAAGTGCTTGCTTCAACTTGGAATCCCAAGCCCTTTTGTTCTTCTCAATCACCCTTTTAATAATCTTTAGAAAATTCTTATTACTGGACTCACCTTGTCCATTTCCCTATGGGTGATAAGGGGATGAGTATGAAAGTGAGATGCCATATTTGTTACAGAAGTCAAAAAATTATTCTGACCTAAAACACATAGCATTATCAAGTACCAGCTTCTCAAGTACCCCAAATCTAGTCAAAATATTATTTGTTAAGAAATCAATGACTACTTTGCTTGTTTCCCTCTTTGTAGGAATGACCTCATCCATTTTGTGAAGTAGTCTATGGCTACTAATATCCATGAGTGTCCACCACTTGACTTCTTTGCAATCTCACCAATGAATTCAATACCCCATTGTTGAAATGGTGCTTGCACTGAAACTAGTCTAAGGGGTAAGTTGCCAAAAAACTTCAACTTACCAACAAATATTTGGCATGAATCACATGCCCTCACCAATTTTTGTGCATCTTTAAATAGTGTCAACCACTAGAAACCTACCCTCAAAATCTTATGAGTAGTTGTTTTGGCGATGTAATGACCACCACACACACCATTATGCATTACAAAATTTCTTGGGCTTGTTTCCCATTCACACATTTCATAAATACTCCATCCATGTTTCTCCATGATAACTCATTATCAATGATTACATACTTAAATGGCTTGGAGTTAATAGTGTTCTCTTTTCATTATCTATTAATTCTTAAGGAACTATATTGTTTGCAGGTAGTGCAAAATATGCCTATACCATCTAGAAGTTTGCATGTCACAAATAGGATACACATCCACAACATGAGCATTTTTTATGTCGTTGGATTCCAAATTTGACTCAACCACTAGATTTTCCAACCCTTGTCCTCTCACCAACTTAGTAATATCAATTTTTATGTTAAATTCTTGGATCTGGTTGATCCATCTGCACCTTCTACTCATGACCTCCTATTGAGTAAATATGTTTTTAATAGAAACTGAAGGTATATATGCAATTATTTTTGCACCAACCAAATAAATTCTGAAATTCTTAATTGCCTTTACCAAAGAATATGCCTGATTTTTAGTTATGTCATATTTCAACTCACCAACTTGCAATGATTTATTGAAGAAGGAAAATGGCTACTCATATCCCTCCTCATTATTCTACAACAATATTGCAGCAATGGCATGAAAGGAAGCAAAAGAAAATAGTTGGAAAGGCTTGGAGGAGTCAAGAGACTTCAAAAATGGTGCTTCCTTGATAGCCTTCTTTATGCTCACCAAAGCCTTGGATAGCTCTTTGCTCCATGGTATTTTCTCATCCTTTTTTAACATTTTTGAAATGGGCCAACTGATCTCAATAAAATTTGTCACAAAACTCCTCAAGAAATTCACTTGACCAAAGAAATATTGGGTACCTTTCACATTCTTAGGCTAAGGAATCTTGTCAATTGTAGCCAATCTCTCAAGATCAATCCTCACTCCTTCTTTAGACACTGTGTGCCAACAATTTTCCTCCAGTAACCCCAAAGGAACACTTCTTAGGATTGAGTGTATCCCATATTCTAGAGCTCTAATAAAAATATTCTCTAAGTGCATATAATTCTCTTCTTCTTTCTTGGAGTAAGTAGTTAAATCATTTTTATAAACCACCATGAAGATGTCTATAAAGTCAAAGAAAGCTATATCCATATCTCTCAGAAAAGTGGCACTAGCATTTGTTAAGCCAAAAAGAGTTCTAACATATACATAGGTACCCCAAGGAGTTATAAATGTAGTCTTGTAGTGCTCACACTCTTTAACCTTTACTTGATTGTATCCTAAAAACCCATCCATCATCGAAAAAATCTCACACCCAACTACCTTTTGTAACATGGCTTCCATGTTTGGCAATGGAAAGTTGTCCTTCAATGATGACACATTAAGATTTCTGAAATCAACACACAATCTAATGTCACCATTATTTTTTCTCACTGGCACAAGATTAGACAGCTAGGATGAGTGTTTGATAGGCTTGATGATTCCTACATCTCTTACCTTCATCAATTCCTTTTGAATTTTAGGTTCCAAGGTAGTGTTAATAGGCCTCTATTTTTGTCTAAAAGGCCTTGCATTTGATTTGAGAGGAATCACATGCTGAAATAAATCCTCTTTGTAAGCCTTTAGGTCATCATATGAGCAAGAAAAAACATGCTTATACTTTCTTAGTAAAGTAATCAACATTGATTTAACTTGGGTCTTCATCTTTTTTCCCACATATACCTTCTTTGGAGCATTTTTAGTACCTAAATTCACTTCCTCTAGATCCTCTTGGTGTGTGGAAGCTTGCTTGGAATTGATCTTTTTCAAGGCCATCAAAAACCCTTTCTAAGGCTACAAGACCCTTAGGGATCTTATTAGTCTTAAGTTGCCTGATCTCATTACCAAATATTGTTTCCTTTCCATCCACAACCTCAAAAAATGATCCAAAGTCAATCTCTTGACTCTCATACTGGTCTACACAATTTAAGAACTTTAGTATATCTTCATTATCATTGAAGACTTGTTAGTTCTATATGTTATTAGGTATTGATTTTCTTGTTTGTACCTGAACTTTAGAGATTCAAGCAAACACTATTTCATCTCGTCTGAGAGAAATGTTGGCAACCAAATCAGCTAATTGATTCCTAGTCCTCTCTAACTAGTCTATGCCAAAAGCATAAAACTACTCAATTGAATCCCAAACAACATTCCTATATTATTTCAACCTTTTGTTCTTGGATGCAGAATTTTATCTAACTAGGGAAAAAACTAGATATGAGTCACCAATGACCCTTAGTTTCTTGATTCCATGCTTTTTAGCTAACATCAACCCTAGCAACAATGCTTCATACTCTACCACATTATTGGTGCATACAAATGACAGAAAAATGAAAATTTAAAATTTTTTCCACTAGGGGAAATGAGTATACCCCTGCATTTGATCCTTCTTTTGAAGAAGCACCATCAAAGTACATGGTCCATAACTCATTATTGTTTTATTGTTTCAAAACTTTCTTTTCTAAAGGTGTAAGTTTCTTGTTATCCTCTTTTAGTAACTCTTCAATCCTAAAATTATCTATACTAGTATCCACAAAATGAATCCTATCTTCCCTAAGAAGGTATTCTATCATATGTGGTGCTCTTGACTCCCTGATGAGTTTGATGTCCTTTCCATCAATAAGAAATGTAGCATATGACATGTCACACTACATACTTCCTCCCATAGATGCACTCCATTTCCTTGATAGTGGCTGTAGTAATGGAAAAAGTATCCCTTTTTCCTTAATTTAGGAATAATTAACAATAAATGAACCTAATATTGCCTTGATTTAGTGTTGTAATGTGTTTTACACATTCACATTAAGTCTAGGACCATTTTTAATAAAATGGACTTAATGTTGCCTTATTTAGGGTGTTGTAAAGTGTATCTTTACACTTTCACCCTAATCTAGGGATTTATTAATTAATTGAGGTTTAATTTTCCTTAATTGGCCCCTTAAGTTCAAATACATGCCTTATTTATTGCATTTTCCGAAGGATAAATCCTGATACTCATTAATAATATTTTAGAACACTTAATTTGGCAAGATTTGAGTCCTAGGCTAGTGACCTAGGACCCATTCGCCACTTGGCCAATGGCTCCTTCCTAGGTCCTAGGACCCCCTTTTTACATGTTATTTCGTATCCCCAAAACTTTTCTTAGTTGAGTGTGCTAGGACCCATTCGCCTATGGCGAATGGATCTTCCTTAACTTAGGAAACCCCTTGTTGAACTTATTCTTGGTGGGATTTTAATGCTTTTAAATCCTAGACCTGGTGTCGGCTTGTGTTATTTGAATTTCGGGATTAAATATTAAGATAAATATAAATATAAGGTAATTTCACATAGTTTCATCTTGAAACCTAGGAAAATATGGGGGGTTTTCCTCTAATATTTTGGGAGATGGAACAATTAGGGGAAAATAACCTATTTCACTTAGTTTTATTCAAGGAAACCCTAGAGATCTCAATCCAAGGGTGGAATAAGGAAAATATATCTACTAAAGGTTGTACTAGGGTGTGATTAAGGGTATAAAGAGGGTTCACCACCAAGCTAGGGATTGGAAAGACTAGGGATGTAAAAGATATGCAAAACCTAACTATATGACGTATATTATGAAACTAAAATGCAGAATAAAAGACTAGACAAGTACATAGGTGCACCTAGAAACTGTAGAGGCTTGAATGAAAGCCTGAAATCTTGAAAATGTTGACTTTAATGCTCACTAGGACTCATACTCCAAGCTGGGTGATTTAGTCCTAGATTATGTTTTCTGAAATAAACTAGAATCTGGAATTGATAACTCAGGTTCTGCTAGAAATTACTAAAAATGTGTATACTAGGACTCACACACCACAAGTGGTTATTTATTCCTAGTATTAGGGTTCCTCCAAAACTCTAATATCCTCTAATGACTTCTTGTAGCTTCTCTCCTACCAAATCTCAAGATTCAAGTCATTGAATTGCAACTTGTAGGTGACTTTTCGTGATCTTGTAATGTAGATGACAACTTTGACAAATTGAAAACCTTCTACAAAATTTCTCTTCAATGAATCTTCAATCTAGATCTACAAATAACACATCAAAGAGAGGGAAAAATGTTTTTTTGTTAGTGGATAGGGTTTTTCCTTGGTCAAACCCCGTTTTGGTAATCAAACCTTGAAATGAAATCAAATAGAATGGAGGAATTATGAATGAACAAATATGCAATGTTGCAACACCAAACCCTTAAACAAAAAGCTACAATCTTGTATGTAATGGCTAGAATGAATGTGGATCTTGATTTGAATGCTTTCTTGAATCATGAAACCCTACATCAGAAATGTTATCTCAAAAACTAACATGATGCATGATGAATTTGACATGATGCTTGATAATCACTCTTGAATGATCTTGAATGATCTTGTAAACTCTTGTAATCACCAATTTTCTAGAATTCTTGAATAGTTAAATTGCTAGGAGAAAAATGAGCGAAATAACCTTCTATTTATACTTGTTTATGCCAAATTTCTTGAAATTACAACACTACAAGCCGACATTAGATCTAGGAGAATTAAATCTTGCCAAGAATTTGAATTTAAATTATGTCTAAGCTAAGCGAGAATCATATGCTAGTTGGGGGTGTATGAGTCCCATTAGGATAAACTTAGGACACATTTTTCAAGAAAGGATTAGTTTGATTTGAAATTTAGATCGAGGTCCTGAAACCTAGATGGGACCCATACACCCAAGGTGATGTATGAGTCCCAAATCACTAAATCTGGGCCATACAACCAAAATCATTAATTTATAATTGGTCACTTGATACATGTCAAGATTATCCTCAGAAAGATGCATTAATTAATGCTTGTGGATGAAAAATATGACCAAATAAGGCATAAAGAAGCCCAATTTTAGTAGGGAGGGCCTAAACAAGTGTGAAAATGTAAAGGGATAAATTTTTATACACTAAATTTAGCCCCCACTTTAGTGAGAGGAGGAAATTGCTTCAAAATCACACTAAAGTAGACAAACTCATATTAAGAGGGGTCCAAATGTACCAATGATAGTCAAATAGGACACTCACAATCAAGAGGGATGATCAAGCCCCCAGGATCAAGATAATATGACAAACCGACATAGGAACAAGTGAAAACACTTGAAAGATGATATAAGGAGCAAAAACGAAGAACAAGCATACACTGCCAAAGATAAGGAGAAAGAAAAACAAAAACAAAAGGGGTGGATCAAGCTTCGACCATTTGTCCCACACGTTATGGATCAGATCTAATTTGTTTTTCCAAAAATGTACGCTCACTCTAAGGAAATAAAACTTTAGTTTTTCCTCTAGGTGAGTATCCAAAAGTGTGAGAAACATGCACGTGGATTCAGTATGTGCTCACAAGCAAGTGGCTATGGGAAATTCATGCCTAAGTTTAGATCCCATATGTACAACCATATCAAAGCTATACCTCCTAATAACTTTGATAAGGTGCCACACAACAATGAACTTTGAGCTTCATGAGGCAAGCAAAGATTTGTATGCTTGAAACTCATGAACAAACAAGATGGATCCATAGGCAAGAAAAGTGTGTTATGCAAGGTAGACATATAATAGAAATTGTAAATGAAAAATAGTGTAAGGTATGCTCAAAGGATTTTTTATTAGTTCATGTAAAGTCTTAACTTAGGGGACATCATGCCTAATATCTCTAAGAGATGACCAATCGAAGAATAGAATATTCACAAATTAGGGGATGTAGTGTATCACATTAAACCGTTAAGAGGAATATAATATGCTAAGATAGATATTTCTCTTGAAGGAAATCACACCCAATGTCACCAAAAAGATAAAGATGCATCACATGAAGTATGAAGACTAGACAATGAAACATGAAATAAAAATAATAATAATGTCAATGTATGCCCCCACTTTAAAGAAATTTCTAAATACTATGTCGTGAGAAATTTATTTAAAGTAGAAAATGATAAATGTCAATAATAAATAGGACAAGAGATCTTAGTTGGAAATCCCTTTTCCAACTCATATTTTTCGAAAGAAAGCTATGTCATGAAAAGGGGTTTCCCCCAAAATGAAATCCAAAAATCACATAAGGGATCCATAGATTCAAGGTCAGTATGTATTTGCTACAATGTTGTTATAGAGCTCAGAATTGTCATCATTCCCCAAATACTCATGGAACAAGAAGAATATCACAAAGAGAGTGAAAAGAAAGAATTTTTATGGGTCAACATGGAAGAGACATAAATTTAATGATGTCTTGCATCATCTTGAAAAGGAAAACACAAGATAAAGAAAAGATAAAGGATAATATTTTGGGTCAACATGGAAGAGACCTAAATGTCTCGACTCCTTGTGCCATCCCCAGAAGGAAAACACAAGAAAAATAAAAAGATAAAGGTTTATGAAATATAGAAGAATGTAGATACAAATAGAGGAATGCCACAAAGAGAGAGGTACATCAAATAAAATAGTACGTGGAGATCACATTACACACACATAATCACATAAAAGAAACATGACAAGACTAGTAATGCACATGCGAGCCAACCTATTAGCAAGTCGTCTGCATCCCAATATTTTTCATCATATACGGAAGGTGGAAAACTAGCCAAAGGGACAACAACAAGAGCTGAACTAGGATAAGGCTATCTAATTCTTTCCCCCATTGAGTGGAAGATAAGAATGAGCAGAGGTAGGTGGTGAGAAAGAGATCCTTTCATTTTGAAATGATTTTGTAATCAATGTAAAGCATGTAATAGTGAGAATATTATGATCCTACAACTATTACATGGAAAGGAGTGGAAGGGCACCTTTTAAGGGATTATTTCTATGATTATTTGTAGTTTCTGGATTTAACTGTGTATTAATTTTTTAAATTTTTTTTAAAGAATGACACTCATCAGTACTATGTCCAATAACTCTATGATATTTCCAATGTGATGTGTTTGTGTTCTTAGGATTTGGTTTTCGATCTTCTCTTATTGGTGGTAATGTAAGAATCCCTTGGCTTAAAAGTATGTGTAAATTTCTTTTAGTTGTAGATGGCAGACAAGGGAATTGTGATTTCTTGAGTTTGTAAGGTCTTCATTGCTTGATAGATTCACCAATTTATCATGTTATACATTGAGGAGGGGGACCTAAGACAATCCTATCATCCTTATCATCATTATGAGGAATTGGTTGTTATTTAGGAAGGAGGACACTTATGTCAGGAGAGAGATCTTGATATCCTAACCCTTTGGTATCTTCAATTGGTATTTTCTCTAAGATTTGATGAATTTCATGTTCACTTGTTGTATCACATCGTTGTTTTCTTAAGATCATAAATCATTTTCCATATGTTTGTTCTAGGTTGATAAGAGTGTTGGTCACTTTGTTAACATAGGATGGTTAAATTTTTTCTTGATTAAATTAACTAGGTTCACCTATTGTAGGGAAATTAGGCTTAGCTAGTGTCTCAATTTCAGGATGTAAATGACCAAACATCTCAAAAGGTGTTGGTTTTTACATAGAAGGATAGAAGTATACATTAGTCTCAAGGTTGTTAAGGAAATCATTTTGGAAGTTGTTCACTTTGTCATCATCTTCTCCAATGATGTCAACATCACAAGGAGCACATGCATTAGGAGTTGATTGAGCATGTGTAAGTTCAATTTCAATAGGGTCATTTCGAAAATCACAACTTGACAATTCCACTAATGAATTCAAGGACATCCAAAGCTTACCAAAGCACATATCCATGATGAAATGCAATACAATAACCTGGGATTAAATGTGTAAATGCAACTTTGAAATTATGCAATTGACAAAATGAACCAAATTAAGCTAGATGCAATGAAATGAATGAAACAAAAACTCTACAAACTAAAATAGAAATGTAATAACAACCAATAGAAACACAAAAACAAAGAATCCAATGCTGAAAAATACAGTTCAAAATCTGAAATGAGAATAAATTACCTAGAGGGGAATATGAGTCAGAATTAGGGTTTTTTAGGGATTCATATGCTAATAAACAGTCAACACAGAATACCCAAAAATCAAGAAAAACCACTTGTACTAGGAATAAATCACCCAAAGGGACGTATGAGTCCCAAATTAGGGATTTTGCACAAATTTCATAAAATTCTGAGTGAATTTTATGCTTTCTAGTTTTAATGATGTCTATCATAAGTGCAATTATAGTATTCAAATGAAATTTAATGATGCAAGATACAAAAATTCAACCTATATGCACTTTCACTAATGCAATATTTAGAAACCCTAGATGCCAATTAACTAATACAAAACCTAATGTAAAGTTAATGAAAACTAGATTTAGGACTAGGATTAACTTGAAATTAGAAATAAAAGGTGTTCTAAAGGCTGGGTTAATCAAAATGAAACCTAGGAAAATATGGGGGTTTTCCTCTAATCTTTTGGGAGATGGAATAATTAGAGAAAATAACCTATTTCACTTAGTTTCACTCAAGTAAACCCTAGAGATCTCAATCCAAAGGTGAAATAAGGAAAATAGATCTACTAAAGGTTGTCCTAGGGTGTGATTAAGGGTATAAAGAGGGTTCACCACCAAGCTAGGGCTTGGAAATAATAGGTATGTAAAAGATATGCAAAACCTAACTATATGACCTATATTATGAAACTAAAATGCAGAATAAAAGTCTAGAAAAGTAAAAAGATGCACTTGAAAAATGTAGAGGCTTGAATGAAGGCCTAAAATATTGAAAATTATGACTTTAATGCTCACTAGGAGTCATATGCTATGTTGGTCAATTTAGTCCTAGATTAGGTTTTCTGACAGAAACTGGAATCTAGAATTTATAACTCAAGATCTGCTGGAAATGTCTAAAAATGTGTATATTGGGACTCATATGCCACAAGTGGCGATTTAGTCCCAGTATCAAGGTTGATCCGAAATTTTGATATCCTCTGATGAATTCTTGCAACTTCTCTCCTACCGAATCTCTAGGTCAGAATCATTGAATTGCAATCTATAGGTGAATTTCTGTGATCTTGCAATGTAGATGACAACTTTGACAAACTGACAACTTTCTCCAAATTTTATATTTAATGAATCTTCAATCTAGATCTCCAAATCACACATCAAAGAGAGGGATTTTTTTTAATTTTTTAGTGGATAGGGTTTTTCCTTGGTCAAACCCCATTTTGGTAATCAAACCTTGAAATGAAATCAAATAGATTGGAGGAATGATGAATTAAGAAATATGCTATGTTACAACTCACCAAACCCTTAAACAAAATTCTGCAATCTTGTATGTAATGTCTAGCATGAATGTGGATCTTGACTCTTGCTTGAATGATATGGATCTTGATTTTAATTATTTCTTGAATCATGAAAACCTACATCACAAATGTTAGCTCAAAAAGAAACATGATGTATGATGACATTGACATGATGCTTGATACTTAAATAATGCTCCAAAATGCTTGGTACTTGAATAACGCTCCAAAATTCTTGATAATCATCTTGAATGCTCTTTAATTCTCTTGTAAACTCTTGTAATCACCAATTTTCTAGAGTTCTTGAATACTTAAATTGCTAGTATAAAAATGAGTGAAATAACCTTGTATTTATACTTTTTTATGCCAAATTTCCCGAAATTATAACACTACAAGCCAACATCAGATCTAGGAGAATAAAATCCTACCAAGAATTTGAATTTAAATCAGGTCTAAGCTAAAGAAATCATACGCCAATTGGGGCATGTGAATCCCATTAGGCTAATATTAGGACACATTTTTCAAGAAAGGATTAGTTTGATGTGAAATTCAGATCTAGGCCCCAAAACCTAGGCGGGACCCATATGCCCAAGGTGGTGTATGAGTCTCAGATCACTAAATCTGGGCCATATAATCCAAAATCATTAATAGTTGATTAGTCATTTGATACATGTTAAGATTATCCTAAGAAAGATGCATTAATTAAGGCTTGTGGATGCAAAATAGGACCAAATAAGGCATAAAGAAGCCCAATTTTACTAGGAAGAGCCCAAACAAGTGTGAAAATATAGAGGGATACATTTTTCTACACTACACATCTAAGAAACTTTATGAGAAAGTACTAATAGAAAATTTATGACCAAGAGAGCACTACAAGAGCATTATAGAGCATTCAATAAGGCATTTAAGGGCAAATTATCAAGGTTTTATTGTAACAATCAAAGGTCATATCATCATGTTAAAGGCATAGTACATCATGCATATTTTTGAGCTTATGTGTTGATGTAGCATTGAAGATCCAATTCAAGCATTGTTTCACATCCAAATTCAAGATCAAGATCTACATTCCTTAAAGCCACTTCATGCTAGATTGTTGATTTGTCATCTAAGACTTCATCCAAGGTATTATTGTTTCATGTTTCATGTTTCATTGTTTCATCATAAGGTTTAATTACCAAAAATGGGGTTTTACCAAGGATAATTCCTATTCCCTAACAATCAACAATTTTTCTTCTCTCTAGATGTGTGATTGTAGGTTTTAGATTGAATATCAAGTGGAGAATAAATTTTTCCAAAGTTGTCAAGATTGCAAAGTTGTCAAAGTTGTCATCTTACTTGCAAGATCACATAAACTAAGCTACAAGAATTATTTTCAACTTTCAGGAGTTGAGAACCTAGGATCTAGGAGTATAGACATTGAAGAACAAGATCCTGAAATAGATTTTCCAGAACCCTAACACAAACCCATTCGCCATAGGGAAATGAGTCCTCGATGAGGCATGAAACAACACTTTTTCAACAAGGTACACATCATTTCAACATCTGAAAACCTTCCTTTTTTTTTTATAATAGTTAGGCTTGTTTTGTAATTGTTATTTATGCATTATAGCCCTCATAATTGAATGACACACTAAGAAAAATTTGGTGTACCAATTTGGTTAATCCCATTTATGGTGCAACTCATTTTCTATGTTTCAACAACATCCCATAATTGGGTGGAATGTTCACCACTATAATAGTCATAGTGAATTCTTTGTCAAGGAATGCAAATGGAATTTCCTTGATGACTCCAATGACTAGTATTTCTCTAGAGTCCATGGCATAACACTTGGTATATGTACTATTAATCTTCAAACTCATTTCTTTTAGAATTTGAACTGGCATAATATTTGATGAAGAACCTAAATCAATCATGAAGTTCTTCGCCAATTTTCCATCAATAATAAGAGTCACATAAAAGGAATCTACCTAGTTTGGACAAGTTGTTATGGTAGTACCCAAGTAGATATGAGGGATATCAGTTATTAATCCCTCTACTTCCTCATTACTTGTTTCCTTTCTACTCACTTGAGGCTAAGTAGACACCCTTTTATCATCACAGGCTGTAGCCACACCATTGATAAGGGTGAATTCCTTTTGTTTTTGTTCCTCAATTTTCATCATCTCAAGCAAAGGAATTGTTACTTTGAATTGGGAAATCAGCTTAAACCTATCCACATAATTATACTTAGGGAGATCTTGTGGAACAACACCTTCTTCACCAATTTCCTTCTTTTGTTGCTCACACTTATCCTCATCCCTTTTGAGGTCAAGCTTTTTTGATTGTTGCAATTTCTACTTCTAATCCTTTTCCTTTACTGTTGAAGACACAACACCATTATCAACCTTTGTGACATAATTTTTCTTGGCCCAAATTTGACTTCCTTTACTTTCCTTAACCTTGGGCTCATCCACGTTAACATCTGGTTTAGTTCCCTTCTTTCCTATACCTTTCACTTTGATGAAGATACCACCGGCCTTACCTTGATCACCATTTACAATTATGTTCCTCAAATGGTAAGTTCTTTTGGAATTCACAACAATGATATCTATCATTCTTTCAATATCCTCATTTGATGGTCTCCTTAACAAAATATCATCATCATCCATCACAAGAGTACAAATATTACGATCACATTCATTTTGTTCATTAGAGAGAACCTGTCGGTGATAGGAATTTGACCTATATCTTTGATTATCCACATCAACTTCATGTGACTCCTCATCAAAGGAAAATTATTCACTAGAAAAATATGCTTTGCTCATGAGTACATTTATTTATTCATCATTTTCATGAGGTGAGTCATTATAATTAGGTGTGTTATATTCTTCTTCTAAATATTTTCTACTAAACACTAATTAGAAGAGTGTGGTAGCTGACAAGAAACACACCATGGGAATTCATCAAAATAATTAGTAGAATTATTTTACAATGGGTTTGGGGGAACTTTACCTTGTGTGTTCCTTTGGTTGTTCAAAATCGGCTTTTCATTGTGCCAATTGGTGTTGTATGGCTAATCATGCAACCTAGGAGGTATTTCATTCCTTTGAAATTTTGGTTTATCATTTCCCAACCCCTTTTCTTGTTTTGAAAGTATGTAGTTTAGATCCTTTAATGAATTTATGATCTTGTCTAGTTTCTCTTCAATAGAGTTCTTTTCTATTGCTCCTTTATCCTACTGAAGATTCTTTATAATTTTAACATCATCTCTTCTCTCCACCTTTCCTAAGGCTCTTCTATTACTTTCAGTATGCAATGCAATCTTGATGACATCCCTCAAAGTTTGAGGATCCTTGTCCCTTAAGTGATAAATCATTTTTGAATCAAAAGTATTGCAATAATTAACCAAGCATATTTCGTCGTTAGGCCTCAAGTCAATAGGTAGTTTGTACATGGCTTTATGAAACCCTGTATTGAAATCAAAGACCATTTCATTTGAATTTTAAGTGATGTTAAATTCATTTAACATGAACCTTGGAGCAATTTTATCACCATATTGCTCCTTGAATACTCTCTTTAACTCCTCCCACAAGCCAATACTTTCAACTAGAAAAACTTGATACCAATCTTTGGCATCCTCTGTAAGTGACTGCATGAACAACTTCATCATTACATCCCCATGTTCCACCTCAAAATCATCTATCATATTGTTGAATGACCTTAGGTGGTCTTCTCCACTAATTGCATTGTTTCCAATGAATCTAACTAGTACATTCCTTATATCATTTGGGAGGGGATTATGATAACCAATTATCCCAATAAAGCACAATTTTCTATACCTATCAAGTTGCATTGGTCTTTTAGTGAACTAGCCACCACCACCACCCTAACCTAAATGAGATCCACCACCACCTTGTGCCCCTCCACCATCGTTACTACTAGTATTCTAACTTCTAGAGTGGGTGTTCTTTCCTCCACCTCCACCTCCACTCCCACTAGGAATGTTCCCCATATATTGAGTGTTGTGTGGTTGGGAAGTAGGAATTAAATGACTAGATGTGGAAGAGGTGTTCATACCAATAGTTTATGATGAAGAATGAGGAAAAATTATGTGAAATGGATGGTTGAGGATCAAGAATTGATAATTTCAAGAAAGCAATTTATCTTTCCACTTTAGCATTTGTATCAAGAATTTGCATCTTGTCTAACTCCTTTTGTAGCTATTCATTAGCTAATTATAATTTTAGAATTGTATGATTAGGGATTGTACTTGTAGGGATGAAACTAGATGAAATAGTAGTGGTTGTTCCTTGTATGTTTTTCCTTGAGTAGTGGTTCCTTGTAGTTGACCTACAGGTATTTTCTAGTATCAATAGGTTGGGATTTATGGGTATTAGTGAAAGGATTTGAAACTTTAATTGTTACAATAGAACTTGTATAAGTTCTTATGGTTGTGGTTCCAAAAATGATATTCACATTAAGGTGATCCATATTTGGGGTAAGGGTAGGCTAATCATTGGTTTCATCAGGAGGTTCTTCATCAACCATTTGTCTCATTATTTCTACCCTTCGTAGCTAGTCAATTTCATAATAGTTCTTAACTTATCCTCCTCCTTTGCTTATTTTCTCCTTAGCTCATCAAGTCTTAGTGCTTCCTCTCTAAGATATTTCATATCTTTTATTATATCCTTTGCATAATCCAAAGTAACATTAGATTCAAAGTGTTCAGGAGTATAATTTTTCAAATTCAACACCTCTCTCTAAGCAAAAGGCTTGGGAGTTCTACTCCTAGATCTTCCTCTTGGGTTAAAATAATTATAAAGGGCAGTAGCCCTAAGATTTCCTCTTCTAGTAGCCAATTTAGGATCAAACTATCTATCCCAAAAGTTCCAAGGCTCATATTCCTTTGATACCTTAGGACTTGGACCTAGCTGGCTACCTGTAGCAAGTAGATTAGTGGTAGTAGCCTCTTTTGTGACAAGGTTTTCCTATTGTCAGGAGGCATTCCTTATTCAAATAGATTACTCTGAAGAGATTTATTTACATTTGTAGAAGAAGTTATAGGAGGATTAGTAGACTTACTTGTTTCTACATTCTTTTCTTTCTAGGATGGCCTTTTGTTGTGTTGTAGTTCTCATTCTAGATTTTTTTCAGGATGCTTCTTCATGTTTCTTCTAGTTCCTCTCATGGCTCTAGATTCTTTTACAAATATTTCTCTCTCTTTCTTGAATATTTTAAAAAGTGCACTGGCACAAGAGACTTCATAGTTGCCACCCACTTTGTGGGATTTTAAAATGTATAATAAATTTGAAAGAATTTTGTAAATAACGAGAACAATTGAACAAAAATTTAACATGAAACAAAATGAAACTAAGGACCTTGACTCACATGATTCAAATGTAACTTGTGATGAGAATTTATATGAACATGTTCTTCAGACTATAAAGAACAATAAAATTTATGACTAACTGTGTAAGATCTAGAACTAAAGATGTTTAGACTAGCTTTGTCCCTAGTAGAGTCACCAATCTATTGGTTCCCAAATCTACATATAATTGAATCCTAGAGGTGTGCCATGTCTTATACTCAGGTTCAAGGAGAAATATAGCCAATAGATGGGAGAATAATCTCACACTTTTCAACCCTACACTCCAGGCTCTACAAAACCTACCTGTGGGTCTCCCTATATGGTACTGAATATGGATATGAAATAAGGTTTTATTTTAGCACCTAGCAATTAAACTTCATACAAATAAGAAGGGTTTATGTATTTACAAAATGGAAGGCACTATTATTGTTGTCTTTAAAACCCAGGTATGAAGTATGCAAATAATTAGAAACAAATATTGCATAAAGTAGATCTTGGTTTAATATTTGAAGTGTGTTTCTGGGTTTGAAGGAAAACCATTCAAAATAAACTAGTGCCTATCCAGGGCTACAAAGTCATAATGCATGTAAAAATCCTTCATCACATTCTAAACATATCTTGACGATCACTCAACCATTAACACTTTATGCTAATGAGATCAACTAATAACTAATAGTGTAACTTCCACTCAATAATCTAGATGCAACAAATGTGCATGGAAATCTTTACAAACCTTGATTGTATTACTGAAAGAAATACTTCATTATAGATTGGAGACAAGATACATTAAGAGAATGAAAAATAATATATTCATTTATGCTGCAATCAAGATATAAAATGTAACTATAGGAACATTTGCACAACAATTTCCTCTATTTCCTTGCAAAAATCTAAAATCCTACCCCCTACAGCTACTTCAAAATCCCAGAACCCTTACAAATGAAACATAAATTACATTATAAAGAAGAGAATAAATTTCAGATTGAACCTCTATTTGAAACTTGTTACAAGTTCAACCCTTTGATCTACAATTTGAATATGCCACTTTAACCTAATCCTCATTTTTCCTCTCACTTGCAACTGAAAATTGCTTTGTCACTTTGCTTGCCTTCATTCCTATGGAAATTTTTGTTGAATAGGACAACTAAGAAGGGGGGGGGTGTGAATTATTTGTCACATAATTAAACCTTTAATTCAATCACCGAAACTAAACTCTTAATACCGCTTAAATGACTAATCATCAAATGGTAATGTAGAAACTTAAATCCAATACACAAACATAGTAACACCAAATTTATGTGGAAAACCAAATGAGGGAAAAACCACAGTGGGGATTGACTCATACTATAGAAAATGTCAAAACCGATACAAAAGGCTCACTACTTGAAATAAGGACTCATTATCTGGAACAAGGGCTCACTTTCCAACAAGGCTACAACTTAGAGGAGTCATTGACATAGAGATACAAAGAAGAAAAAGAAGACTTGTTATAAAGAGACTACAATCCCAATGCAAAAAAGGATTCCACCATAGTTACTCCACATGTGCATGAATGATCATAGAGTTCATCTTATTTTCACTACATCTAGAAACTTAGCATTAAGCTTCACACTGATCTACCACACTAGCACAACACACACAGACAATGAATAGAATCAATGTCGCATAAAAGTAAACTTCCTCTTTTCTCTTATTGCTCTTCTTCTTCGCTCTTGTATCATGTTTCACCATTAATTCATCTTGCATTTATACCATCTTCAACTTTGAAACATATCTAAAGTTGACCATCCAAATTCAAATCCAAATTAGGTTAGCGCCAAAAAATCATAGGGTGGAATTAGAATGAGGGAAACCAAAATAGATCCAACACGATTCATGATCCTTGAAAGTAGTATTTCACACAAGGTCAACCAAACTAGTTTAAAACACATAGAACCATTAAGCACAGATCTTCCAAATACCGCAACTATATTCAATGGAATTAGGGCAACACAAATCTAGAACCGCAAGTCATAAGACTTCATCAAAGAGAAATTCAGACCAACAACACTAAAAACCACAGTTCACAACTGGTGAACAAAACTTGCACTGTACAATGAATCATCAACCAAAAATCTGGATAAAGCATCTTCTAACAATCATGAACAACATATCTGAACCACACAACCATAGGAGAAAATTCAGACCAAAAATTGGATCAACCACTGAACACCTATAACATATATTCATTACAATTTTCTCAATATCCTCAACATATACAACCAACAACAACTAGTAGATAACCAGTTGACCAGTTGACATCATTGACAACACCAATCTTTCCACAACACCTTCCATATTTTCATTGTTGCAACACTTATTTTATCTGCATGTAAAAATGGTTTTACTATTACAATTTCACTTGGCAAGTGCAAATCTTCACTTTTGGATAAAAACCCATTTACTGGAAGCTAAAATTCTCATTTACCTTACATTGTAACTGAGAAAATTTCTTAGAAAATCACAATTTCTTCTACTTCTTAATGTGATACTGCATTTGGGTCATTTATTTGCTTATTGGCACTCTACAAAAGCTCAAAAAATTGCAAAAATTCTCCCAAGGCCTAAGGAATAGATTGGAAAAACTTTTGGATGAAGAACCAATTGTATTGAACCTGCAAATACTCTCAAAATTTTCCCCAAATGATAAAAACGTGATTCATCTTCATATTCCATGAATGAGAGGAGAATTACAAGCCATTATGAATGATGCAAGGGAATTCATTTGATTTATGGGTTGTTTCTCTTGCTGCTTCAAAAAGCATCCAACTGTAGACCATTTTCATGTCGCTGACAACAAAAAACTTGACAAATTTTTGCTAAAAACTACTAACAGGCATTGATAAACTCCATTAATTTTTTTGAAAGTTGAAACAATTTTCTCCAAGCTTATATAGCTCCCAAAAATTCCCCAAACGACTTTGCATACAAAGGAAGGCTCATCTCCATTCTTCCTCACATTCCCATAAGAAATTTCTGGTGGCAACTTTGCTCTTACATGATAGCAAGCAAGCACCAAGAAAGCAATGAAACATTTTAAAAGGTTTTAATAAATTATTTTTAAATACTTTAATCTCCCACATACTCCTCACATTCCTGCACACATTCTCTGATGACAACAAATGTTGTCATAATAGCGGGGAAGCAAAGTTTAATAAAGTTAAAAACTTTATAAAGTTTAGAAAACATTTAGGGCATAAAGTTTAAAAAATTACAAAGTTTGGAAAACATTTAATTTTCCCTGAATGCTTCCTTTTCATGTGCATTTTTATTTCCATAATATTTAACACATAAAATGTTTTTAAAATATTATATCAAAACATTAGGAAATAGGTGAAAATTTAATTTTGCCTACCGATCAAATAACGAAAATTCACTGCACATAAAATGTGGACCCCTGGAGCTGATATTTTATGCAAGAAGGCCTGATTAATTATATAAAACATGGGTTTTCATATGATCTTTCCCAACAATCCAAATTTTGGTACCTCCTTTGTAAATGGGCCTGTCGGATGTGTTCTATGCATGATCAGAAAGACATTAAAATAATGTATCATCTAGCCATTATTTTTGATGAAACTATAACTAGAGATGTTTTAGGCCAAAATAAGAAATGGGTTTCCTTCAAAAAATTTAAATTTACAACTTTTTGAAACACTAAATTTAGCCTGGTCATAGTAAAAAAAGCATTAAATAGCCCATCAGAACTCATCCTAGAAGCACAAAACTGAATAGGCACAATACGACATGTGCCAAGAAAATTTCTACCATACAGATTTGCAAGATGACCTTTGAGTTGCAAAATTTTAATCGGCGAAGACGAGCTCTGTGTTATATTTGACAAGAATCAAACCTAACCTTTGCCGACAAATTGAAAGGGCATAAGCACTTCGAATTTGCAAAATTTGAAAGTTCTATCATGTTATCAATGAGTTAATCTTGTGTTTTGGTTTGTGTGGTCTTGTCAAATGGTTATTCCAATTTCATAGTTGACCTTTGACTTAGTCTCTCACATTGGTTGTGAGACGATATTATTGAGTCTTAATTGTCTTTTTTTTAATTTGTAAATGTTTATTTTATTATTATTTAAAAGTATTATATATATAATGCCTTTTTTTATTAATACAAGAATTTGTGGCTAGTAAGGGAAGTTACCTCAGTATATGGATATTTAATTTTTAGTGGAAATTTTTCCATATAGTTAACAATTTTAAACCCTCACATGGAAGACTTCGTGCCATTATCGATGACATTATTCTTGGAATGACAAGAGTTTATAAATTATTTTCATTGATGGCATAGTGGGTGGTGAGATAAAATTTTGAGTCATGTGGTTAATAGGGGAGCTATTATTTCTATTAAAAAGAGTTAGTTTATAGTTAGAGATAGACAACAGTTGCATGAAGGGAAAAAGGGTAGAGTTATTTGAGATAAATGTAGTCCATAATTCATGGTTAGTAAGAGCATAATTTATTGCCATATGGATATAAGAGAATACAGATGTTAGAGTGCAGGTGTGTAGGAGACCATTGGTCTAACATGGTTGGAGGAAAAACACTTGGGTGATGCTCTCCCTCTTGTAGACAACTTCACCAAGACTTGTGAGATCGATGCAAGATTTCTAGATATGGAAGATTTTATAACATTGATGTATTAGTAAACATGTTGCTTTAAAAGAAATTCATATATGTAATGTTAAAGAAAAGAGTATCATAGTTTCCTTATTGTAATGTTGCATTTCAAATTCAAATATACTTTGTAATGTTTGTAGTTTCTATTTTAATAGTGATCATGTAAAGCAAATGAAATATGAAAGATAAAAAAAAAATTACTATCAATTTCTAGAATGTGTTTATTTACTTTCTTGTAATTTTATTAAGTAATTATAGTTATGAAGGTTGAGTATGTTACATATTGTATGGGTCATCCCATAATAATGGGTCCCAAACTTGGGACACCCTGATTTTTTCCTGAAATCACATATTTAAAAAAAAAAAAAAAATTTAAGCCTTGAGGGGTTCTATCTAAAGGGTTTTAATTGAAGACGTTAAGATAAGACCCCCTTAGATCAAACCCCCTTGGATATAACCCCTCTAGTCTTAAAACATACCCAAAATGCAGTCCCCTTCACACCTATTAAAATTTTGATGACAAACCACTTTTTATTTACCTTTTGACGGATCAAATAAAGTCATTTAAAGAAATTATCTTTTGTAAGTATGTAGCTATTATTATAAGCTTTCCAAAAAATATTATTTTTAATATTTTTAAGCCAAAGGCAGTAAGGCTATAATTATATTAATAATAATAGGTAATTGCAATAAGTAGAGAATAGTCTGAATGGATATAGACCACAAAATATCCATTACTTCTACTACATGTAAACCAACCCCTATACATCTACTGATAAACTTTACATAATATCAGTTCGATTCAAAATTTCAAGTTTACTTCAGAAGACTTGAACTTCTTAGAACTAAGAGTGAAAAATCAAACTATACACCCCTACACGGACCCTGAACCGAATTCTCCCCTTTGTCTTCCTGCACTACTATTTTCATGTTTGGTACTTGTCCTTGTGCTCTTTGACCTACTGCTAGTTGCCTTGGATCCAAACTTTGATGACATACATGCAATCTCAAGTACGAAATGGCATGAAATTTCTTCTTAAATTTTTCACTGTCTCCTCTCCTATTTCAAACTGATAGTGATAGAGAGACCCATAAAGATAGATAAATGAATCATTTATGAAAAAATTCTCAAAGTTTTCATACATGTTTGCATAATGCTGCTTATAGAGGCATTATTTCAGGAACAACGCACCTACGTAATCCTCACCTTGGAAAAATTCATACTACTGCAAATTATAGAAGAGTGAATTGTTCTCCAAATATATTTATTTCACCACCTTCATTGCAATATCTTGTACTAATTGCATATTTTGCACTAGGTCCACAACATTAGAAATGAAAATCAATAGAAGGTTGGAAAGAAAAATTAATCTTCGAGATTTTGTATGTAGTGCTTCCTCCCCTATCAAAGTATTGACATAATTTAGGACAGTGGAACAATTTTTCTTGAAGACATGTTGTAGTTGCTCTTCTTCTATACATTTTGAAAATGACCTCTCCCACGAATGGACTGCAAATTTGACCCTATAGTTCCATATATAGCACTCTATTTTGTTTCTCCCACCCTCACACCCTCCTTCCAAAACCAGTTGAAACACTAACTACCACCACCCTTTCACAAACCCTCCTTTGTAGAAGCCCTTATCACTACCAAAACAATGATGAGAAAGATTGGTATACATGATTAAATACCATTTTTCACACATTTGTAATTGGGAGAACTTAATGCGGAATAGTTACCCAGTACTACATACACATGTCATACCAAACTTGATCCATCTTGACACACTGTAGGGATATCGACACCCCAATATATTTTGATACCTGATAATATCCCACTACCCCATGTACTTCTTTGATAAATTAGTAGTTTAATCATTTTCATTTCTAGTCACTACTAACTCATGGAAAGCATGCTCCAAAAATAGGAGTTCATCTCTCAAAAGAAATGACAAGATGCACATTAAATTTCCCATATGAGAAGATTATAGAATTCATGTGAATCCATGTGCAGTAATGATGAGAAATCTAGCTTTGTACCTGCAAAAGAAAACACAATATGTTAGAATAAATCTAGCCCTCTACTGATGACGAATCCATTGCTTGACTATCAAGCCTATCCCATGCCTTGTACCATTGATTCCATGTTTACCATCAACCACCAAATAATTTCTTAGCTTTACATATTATTCAACCATTATAAACACATTCTAATTTCTCCTTCCACAAGCATTTTAATCCTTTTCTTCACCCATGCACAATTTTTTTGCTTCAAGCTTAGCTATTTCAATTATTTTTGGGTGTGCTTGCATTTGAATATCATTGAATAAGGAAACTTCCTTTCCCTCACATCCCATATTTTCCAATTTATCCACCATTCTATTCCCCTCATGATAGGTATGTGAAATGATGAATGACTAAAATTTATCCAACAAGTCTGAAACTCTCTACAAAATATATTTTAAGCTCCAACATTGAACCTTCTTTTCCTTGCAAGTGTTTAAAATTATCAAGGAATCCCCTTCCACATGTAATTTTGAAATTCCTAGTTTTAGAGCAATTTCCAACCCTAGTAATACAACTTGAGCTTTAGCTATATTATTAGTACCTACTGAGAGTTGATATGAACTTGTTGCAATTATAGTTCCCAATGAGTCATGAATGCAAATACCTACCCTTGAGGCTCCCATATTTTCTCATGACGCACCATCAAAATTGAGTTTCAAAAAATTCGAATGTGGAGGTTTCCATTTGATTTCTTTTCTATTCACCTTCATTTTGTTGTTTTGATGCAAGCTCCATGCAAAAAGAAATACTATGTTTTTCCATCTTTTCAAAATGAAGTCATCCCAACTTGTGTAAAGAGAAGAAGTATTCTTATACTTCAGAACATGTATGTTAACAACTCATGATACTATTTTTTTAAATTTAACTTTGATGACCTCAATTGAAGAGGATATTTTCTTGAAAATACACAAGTTGTGTTCCCATCATATATTCCATATTACAAGTGATGGAATAACCTGAAAAATAGAAGAAAAGAAAGAGGATTTAAACAAGAGAGGCCAAATCTGAAACATGTCCCAAATTATATTTGGAAAAGGACTATACAGATTTAATTTTCCATTTATAAACATCCAACACTCTTGTGCAAAGCTGCATTGTACACACAAATGATCTGTGTTCTCCAACTATTCATCACACAATGAACACTTAAAAGGATCAGTTATCTTCAGTTTTGATAATTGATCACTTGTTAAAATCCTCTTTCTCAATGATAACCATGCAAAACCCCCAACTTTTGGAAGAATTTTATTATTCCAACAAAATGAGTAAGCCCTATGTGCTACTGTCTAACTCCTTCGCTCATTTAAAGCTTTATATCCTTCCTTCATTGAACAAGAACCCACTTTCAAAGGATCCCATAGAATCATATCCCGCTTCCTCAAAAGGAATGTTCACAACTCTACTATTTAGTATGTCTTGAAGTAATAAGAAATGATTAGCTGAAAGTGATGAATCTGAATATTTCTTCCAAATTACTTTACCCGTTAGGCCTTCTATTTCATGTACATAGTCCAAAAAGTTTTCACCCCATTCTAATGACAAGAAATCTATTATTGGTTGTAATTCTAGAATATTTCACAAGGGTAGCTTACCGTTCCATGAATCTGCCAAATTTTCACACTTTGTCGATTATGAATTTCCCATGTAATATATGAAGTAATGATAGATCTACATGATAACAAGAAATTCCATATAGCTGAACCTTTTGCGGATTTGAGATGGTGAGAATTCTTGAGGGGCATGTATTGTCAAGGTATTTAGCCTGTATTAAGTTGCACCACTTTGCTTCTGGCTTCATATACATTTTCCAAGCTAACTTGGCTGCAAATTCCTTGTTCCTGAATAAAATATTATGTACACCTGCTCCTCCTTGGGACTTGTCAAAAGACATACTATCCATCGATATTAAAGGAAATTTCTTTTTATCATTCATATTACCCCTCCATAGAAAATTTTCAATAATTTTCTCAATTTCTAAGATAACAGACTTTGGAGCCTTGAGTACTACAAAAAAGTAGTTTGGAATTGTAGATAAAATATATTTTATTTTAACAAAATTCTACTTGATAAGGATAATCACCGTGCCTTCCACATTAGAATCCTTGAATTTAACCTTTCTATCAATTTGACCCAATAAGTAGCCTTATTTCCCCCCTTGAAAAAGGGAATGCCTAAATACACACATGAAAATTCCACTTGTTGAAACCCCAATACTTTAAATATATTTTCCTTTACAACCTCATTTATGTTGAAAACATATAATTTGGATTTAGAGGCATTGAATTTTTGGCTCGAAGCTGAGCAGTACTTATCTAACACTTGTTTGATTTGCATGTATTCACCCATAGTTGAGTTACCAAAAACAAATGGTATCATATGAAAAAAGAGAATGAGTCACCAAAATGTATGCGTTTGAAATATTAATCCCTCTCCAAATCCCTAAATTTTACTTATGAATGATAAACCTACTAAGCACCCTAGCCATGATGATAAATAAAAAGGGAGAGAGGGGGCCCCCTTGCCTCACTCCCTATGTTGTAGCAAAGAAACCTATAGGAGAACTATATAGAACAACAAAAAACTTTTCTCAATACAAACAAGAGCGAATCCATTTGCGCCATCTCCCTTTGAAATCAAACTTTTCAAGTACTTTAACAAACAATGTAGATTTTTCAACAAACATCAAGGTACTTGTTTCACACATGCGAAGAAATAGAAAATAGAGAAAAAATATTCTAAAAAATATGTGTGCATTAGGTATTGATGTTCTTGTTTTATCCAAAATAATAAAAATAATATATATATATAGATATATGCATATATATGCATATATATGCATATATATACATATATATGCATAGATAAATAAGAAGGAATAATCTAGTTTGGATACATTTGTAAATATGATAAGCTTGTGTAGACATTGCAAAATGTCCCAAATCATATCATACACTTGTATTAGGTATACTAACATCATTTCCTCTTGAAACCCATCCTTTTTTGCTTAATTAATTAAATTTTTCTAGCTATTTGATTAATTGCATCATTTGTATCTATTAACCTAATTAATCTAATCAGGTCAATTCATCCCCTTTCATGCTAACATTTCATCTTATTAAATTAAATACATCAATTTATTTTATTTAAATCCCTAAGTCTCCTTATTTAATTAAATAACTCTAAGTTATTTAGTTAAATATCATTCCACCTTTCCCCCATTCATTAAATAATTTTATTTAATGGATACCTTTTAATTCTTCCAATCCCCTAATTGCATAATTAATATTGTTTAATTATCAATTAAATCTAATTTCCCCCCACTTGTAAGGGAATATTCCAAGGAAATATTCCTCATTTGCACATTCCTCCAAAAATAATATTCCCATGGAATATTCCTTCCCCTTTTACACAATTAAACTTTATTTTAATTAACTAATTATCTTTTTCCCTCACCCATGAGAATATTCCAAGGAATATATTCTCTCCTCACTCATTTGAAAAAGGAGAATATTCCTTTTTCTTAATAAACTTACTTAGCTTCATATGCAAGTTACCTTGTAACTTCTTGTGCAAGTTAACTTTTGACCTCTTGTACATGTCAAAAGTATGTTTTTTTGAGGGAATGTGAACCCTTGATTAAATCTCATCTTGCATTCTCACCCATTGATGAGAATCCATGATCCATGCCTTCAATTTCCTCCATCCTTAACCATTTATTAGCCTTTTTGATCTCAACCCTCCATTTCTCATTTTCTTTCCTATAAATATATAACTATTTGGAGATAAATGATACCATCTTTTAAAAGAAAACTTATGCTATTGAAATCACTCACACTCATGCTCACACTCATATTTGGCACACATTTAAAATATATTTTAGTTCATTTTAATTGCATTAGTTTTTTGAGCTTCCATGATCACACAATGCATCCATTTAGCTTGTTTATTAATTAGGATTAAGATCATTTAGCTTAGAATCCACTCATATTAGCTTAGATTTTGAATATCTAGATCATTTTTATCATAAAATAATATTAGAATAGATTGCATCATTCTCATTTAGATTAAAATCATGTTTTCATACACATCTCACAACTGTTCCACTAGTTTTCTTCAATAAAAATGACTGGGGAAAGCTCATTTATCCATAGGATTGGGAAAGGGTCGTAATTTCACATCAATGCGACACCAATCTCACAATGGGATAAGTTTCAGATGGGTTAGAGTAGACATTTAATGCTTTCATATTTTAGAATGCTCAATGTTACTAAAATTTTACCTACAACTCAATTTGGTAGAGTTGAAACAATTGATTACATTTAAAGGTGAAAAGTATTCCAACATATTTTTGCTAAAATTTTTACCATTGCATATCAAAGGATGCTATCAAAAGAGATTTATTTTTTATTGTACAAGTTTTATAACAAAATGAATTAAATAGATTGCATGAAATTGTTGTTTTCATTCATTTTGCAATAGAAATATGCACAATATTGTAAAATGTGGTTGTTTTATATATTGAGAGAAAAAGAATGCTCAAATTTCCCACACAAGCCATGGGAGTAGCTGAACTAATGCAACATAAAGATATGATATACATATGAAGAAAAAAGTAATGGAAAACACATGAAAGGAAACATATCCATCATTTCCTATGGTGATCTTGTGTTGGTCTTCATTATCTTTATCTCCTCCTCGCTCTCGACTTTCAGATGAACCTGCATCATGATGAAAAGGGTTGGTTAGAGATTTGGTTATGAATCTCATCATATGTCCTATAAAAAAAAATATAGCATATGCTTACGATGCATTAAATCAGTTGAGAAAGTGTCAGATGTATGCAAGAGATCCTAGAAATCAAACATCACAAGAGCATTGAGCTTCATTGTTTTTTAATCTAACATGTTTGTTCACTATGTAGGTATAGGTGAAATCTTGTTGTTGGATTCATTTCTATTGACATTTCAGCATGTGGTGAAAAAATTGGATCCCACAAGGGTTGATCCCAACATGCTACCCCTAAATATTGAAAGGAGAATGAGAGAGGAAAAACACATTTAGATTGCTCAAATAAAAGCATTTTCAGCTTAAGGAATATTTCAAAAAGTGGTTGTAAGAATAACTGGCACATTGTCCATTCATGATAGCCAAGTCAAAGGTACAATGAGGTAGCCCTCCACTTTGAAATGAGAATCACAAATGAGAAATGAACATTTAAGATGCTTGATTAATCTACATAATAGAATAGAAGTGCTATTTTTCTCATTAAGAATTGTTGTTTTCATACAAATATCTTGTGCTATCATTTTTTAGCTTTATTGAATAGTGTTATCATAATGGTTTTCTATCAGATATCAATTTTTCCGTTGTTTATGTATTTGGAGTGCATACCCTAAAGGTACAACCACCTAGAATCCAGAGGTGGTGACAAACAAGGCTATCATCAATGATGGGACAACAATCATGTGTCTTCTCAAGACTAGAAGGAGTAAAAAGGTATTGGCAGTGCATAGTTACAAGAGAATGAGTAGACAACAATGAAGTAAAGCTGATAAATTCATAGCACAAAAGATAAATACTCATCATCAATAATTTGCACAATGTATGAAGGCTATCATAAATCTATGTATGAAAAATTTGAAGGAGACAATGATTTTTGCAAATAGGACATCATCACTAAAGCAAGATAAAATCATATTATTCATGGTCATTGTTTCATCATCTTGACATGATTCAATTTTTAAAAGAACATTCATGGAAGGAAGATTTGAAATCATGTATTTTGATGCCCCTAAAAAGATAAAGTACATGGTGAGGAGTCTTGCATTTTCTATGTACAAGGTAACGATTTTGGAGCAGGGCCTTGAAGTATGTTTTTGAGCCACATAAAAACCAATCAATAGCTATAGGAAGTGAAGGCTTTGCTTCAGACCATCAAATATCTCCCTCTCGGGGTCATACATAAAGAAAATATTTTTTTTTTGACAAAGCCCTTGATGCCTGAAAAGAAATAAAAGAGCCTCCATTTGTTTCTTCATAGAATGGAAATACATAGAATGTAGATTATAAGAGAAAATGGGGCAACCATTAAAGCAACACAAAGAGAACCTAGAACAAACAAAATTTCAAGGAGATGGTTCTAAAATGTAAACCCAGTGTGATCATTCATAGCCTTGACCTGGGCATTGTTCCTTTCTTTTGCTTCAACAAGTAGCCAAACCCACAAGGGTTTACATGGAGAAATGTTCGTATATATACATACAATGAAAAAAAACTTAGGGTTTGAACAGGAAAATTTATACACTTCAAATAGAAAACTTACAACTATAATGGACTCATGGCCCTGAATTCAAGGCTCGATTACATAAGTAAAAGGAGAAAAGCTTCAAGAAATTTAAAAACCTAGAAAATGTTCACATCTGGAGCTAAAAACACTGAGTTTTGCATAAATAAATTTTTGAGGTACCCATGAGGTTTTTGCAAGATAAAATAGCTTGGGGTTTTGAAGCCATGACCTGTAACTTTCCGCAAGAGAGCACGAGTTTTCAAAAATATCTAACTCATATTTGCACAACCAAAGAAGAATATACAAAGAACAATATTCATATTTCATTATTTTTAGCAACTACAAACATCATAGGGCCAAAAGCATAAAGGAGAGTAAAGTTACATTCTTTTCTAAAAGTAAGCAAAGAAGATACAAGCCATGACCATGATGGTTAAACCATGTAGGATGCTCAAAAAGTAGAGCTAAGAAAGATTTATATTATTTTATTTTCAGAAATGGAGAGAATATCTCATACAAGTCGTGACCATAGAAATAGAAAATGGGTGAAATATCTTATAGAAGGTCACCTACAAAATATCCATGAGAGATCAGCCATGAAAAGAGCTCCAAATAGTCCATTGAACTCATAAAACTCCACATCAAGCCCTCCATGGTGGTGGTGCTTAGCAGAGAGGAAAAAATCAAAGATGCAAAATGAAAGCTAAAAGTTAGGGCTCGTGGTTTTGTGTGTTAGGGTTTCCCATTTTCCCTAATTCGGCCTTATGTTTTTCCACATTGTTTTTAAAATTTTCATGCCTTGCTAACACTTTGTGGTATTATTATTTTCCTTGCATATATTTTACTTGCCTAAGCCTTGAATACCTTAGTGTCTCTTTATGATTTTGAATTAAAATCATGTGACTATATGCCTTAGAATTTTTTTTTATGATTTTTGTAGAAAATTAAATGCCAATGTCTTAGAGTGGATACTCTATTTTTGCAAAAATCAAATCAAAGCCTAAGTTGACCTCCTCCTTTTGCAAAAAGACAAAATTGCAACATTGTAAGACAATATTAAAGCAATGGTTCTATAAATTTCTTTAGTACTTGTTATTTTTTTTTAATACAGTAAGATAAGAGCAAGTGCATTGAGTTCTCATAGAAACCTTCTATTTCTCACTTGAGTTCCTTGAGATGCAAAATATTAAAACCAGGTGAACTGAGCTTTCTACTTCTGATTTTTATTCATAACGAAGTGCTTTTGAGTCTTTTTGGGGTCAATCTGTTTAGGAGGGAAAGTTTCAATCTTTTCTCACTCAATTCTAAGGTAGTTTGGGCCCTATTTTGGAGGGTTTTTCCTCTTTCTCAAAAATAGCATTTGGGTTACTATCTTGGAGAGTAGTTTACTCATATTTTTCCTTTCTCACTCTTGGAGAGACATTGGAGGTATATATTGGAGAAAAAATTAGGTTTTCCGTGTTTAGTTTTGCTTCTTTCTCTCTTGATCACTTGTAGAGAGTTTTGCAAGCATTTTTATAACTGATTTTACAGATTTATACAGAACAACATATTACACGTTAGTTGAAATTTTCCTTTATGTATATTTTCCTACTATTCTCATTTAGAATTCATTAATTTTTCCTCTTAAGAATAATGCAAGTGTCTTTGTGAATGATTTGATGAAATTATTGTGTTTTAGCCATCAAAACCTCTAGTTTTGTCTCATTCATTATTGTACATCACATCATAGGTCTTATGTTGTTCTTATATTCATTTTGTTCTTCAAGTTGTGAAAATTATTTTCTTTCTAAAAATACAAGTTGTTAAGCCTTCTTTGGAAACATTATTGTGATCAAGTTGTCATTTCTGAACTGTGTAAACATTTTTATAAGAATAGTTGTGAACCAGTCTGCAAGTTTTTATCATCATTATCATTTAGGTGCATCACTATACTTCCAAATATAGTTTTATCCATTTATTTCAAATCCTTCTATCCCTTTTCCTTCAAAACCATCAATCCATTAGAAAAATAAAAAGGGAACCAATCCTTAATCTAGAGATTCACCTTCATTATGAGCATACCCACAGGCTCAAAGGTGTTTCCATGTTTCATGACATTGTTGAGCATTTAAACTTAGCATTTGGGTGTAATCTCCATGATAACACTTAGCTTTGATGAATGTTTAGTTTAGTATTTATTTGAATGATCCTATTGAGATTTGACATTAGTGGCTTTTTTATGCTTTGATTCTTCATGGATCAAGAGTAATCGGCCCATACTAATCTGTCGATCACAACTTGAAGCTTAAATTGGTTATTTTAGTAGTAGGTACCTAAATTATTATTAGTATGGAATAGATTTAACAAATATATGCTTATTCTTAAAAAATAAATATATAACATGTTGCATCTTCATTAACCTTATAAAATATTTTTTTGAATGAAGATTAAAAAGAAAACATAGAATAACTTGAAATATTTAAAATGAAGTTATTTTGTTGAAAGAGAGTTTTGTTTGTCTACATTATGATTTATCAAGACCCTTCAATGATATACATATAATCATGAGTTGGTGGTAGAAATGTGTCATTAACTAAATGTACTATAATTGGTAAAAGAGCTAAAAAGTCTTATGTTATAAAAATTAGGAGAGTATTACACTCTTGAATTAACTGCAAGGTCATATGAACATGTGGAAATAGCCAAGATCCATGAATTGTTAGTATGCAAAATAAATGTTCTTTTTCAGGAGTATATATTTCAATGACCTTAGTCATTACTGACAATAAAAATACAAGTTTGTTCCTATTTCTTTATGCAAATTAGATGAATAGTCAAATGAGTCAACTATGTGTTAAACCATAGGGTGAATGTCATTCCCAAGTTGAGTTAGAAGTGTGTGAATACATGACTACATTTCATATAAAATTTTCTATTATATTTAAACTTTGGCCAAATTAATGCAAAAATGTCTCTTCATGCATTTAGTCAGCTCATAGTGTTCTAGATTTCATAATCCAGTTAGACTAGTCATACTTGGTTTGAGTATTATCTAGAGTTGTATGGTCAATTGGGTTATGTAGGACACAACACTAGAACTCAAATGACATGATTTTTGTTGGTTTTGTTTGTTTATACTCTTCATAAAGGGTAGGGCCACTTCCAAATGGAAGGTGTGAGGGGGACCATTGGTTTATGGTTGGAGGAAAAACACTTGAGTGATGCTCTCCCCCTTGCAGACAACTTCTCCAAGACTTGTGATATAGATGCAAGATTTCTAGATATGGAGTATTTTATAACACTTACTAATGTATTTGTAAACATGTTGCTTTAAAATAAATTCATATATGTAATGTGAAAGTCTAAACTTGAGTATCATTGTTTCCTTATTGTAATGTTGAATTTTAAATTCAAATATACTTTGTAATGATTGTAGTTTCCATTTTAATATTGATCATGTAGAGCAAATGAAATATGAAAGACAAAAAATTTACTATCAATTTTTAGCATGTGGTTATTTACTTTCTTGTAATTTTATTTAGTAATTTTAGTTATGAAGGTTGAGTACATTAAATTTTTGGTGGATGGTTTTTGATAAACCACCCAACAAAAATCTTGATGTACCTTCATATTTCCTTTTCAAACTATATGTAGAGTTTATTTTAGGTCACTATGTGAACCATTTTGATATTAGAGATTTCCAAGGAGTAGATAAAAGAATGCCTCAACATATACCTAGGGAAATGTGACAAGTGTAAGGTCCATTTATTCCCCTTCCTCCTATCCCTTCTCCAACTTCTAATTCAACACCCAACCATTGTTGCATATGCAAAATATAGTCTCTCTAACATACACTCTTTGACTATGAATTTGATTAGAAAAAATATCAACTAGCACAACCTCATGATATTGATATTTGTAGTGGATCAATTGATATTACTAGACCCTTCTTTTCCACACATGTTTGTGTGTCATATTGTTGCACTATGTGCAATAAATTATGCTTTAGTCCTCTTGGAGAGGCTAGTGAGCCACCCTTGAACACATCTAAATATGATGTCCTTGATATTCCACTTTCATGATTTGAGGCGGTAGGGTCTAGAACAGAAGTTGAGGCATTAGGGACAAGAACATAAGTAGGGGCATCAAGGACTAGAGTGAAATCAAAGCAAGGGAAATCTTCCTTTTAGGAAAAAATTAAAGTTATTTCATGGTGTATTCCATTTTAATTTAATATAAACAAATATTAGTACTAATTTATCTAAGTGGGATAATAGTTTATGATAGAAGTGAATCTTTGATAAGTTCATCAATTTTTTTGAGTAACTATATAATAATTTACATCATGATCTTATTTTACTTTCATAGTCTATTCAAAATCTAAATTAGGTGGCACCTTTTCCAATATGATTTAGTAAAACTCCCAATTGTCTTAAAGGACCATCATTCATAGAATGACTCTTATGACAACAACTAAGAGTTAACGTAATTGAAATAAATTTTACTTGAATTGATAGCTTCGAGAACTTATAGTTGAATATAATGATTTAGATATTAACTTCAAAACTATTATTATTAAATATATATGAATATAGTCTTACATGGTGTAAATAGTTGTTCTACCTATTGAGGTCCTATTTACATGTTAAGTCAACTTAGGTCATAAGAGGGAACCTTATAATTAGTGTTAGTTGTCACTAGATCTTATCATATTTTTTGGAATTTAATGCTTGTGTCCTTTAAGTCATTTAATATTTGTTGAGGTAGTTGTATCATTATACATGATTAAGACACATGTCAAGATCTTGTCTAATCCTATATCATAACTTTTGATTTATAAGCAAGAAATCATTTGTACATCTAAGACAATCCAATTTAGTTGAGTCAATCCAATATATCATTGCAATATCGAGTATTACATATTGGCCATATCTTGCATCCATTATTGTAATTTCATGTTCTTTCTTTTCCCTTTTGTAGAAAGTTGTTTTTGGTTTTTGTAGGTGATCCTAGAGGCTTGGGTACTTGAGTGACTCTAACATGGTATCAAAGCTTCAAAATTATAAAATACCTTCTCAAATTTGAGTGTGATTTGAGCTTGATATTTTGCAAGGTGCACATTGGGGTGAAAAAAACCTCACAATTGAGTCCAAAAGTCCAAAAAACCCTATTTAAAAAGAAAAATACTATACATTTGGCTAAACATTTTTGGGCCATTTTTGAGGGTTTGCAGATTTAGTAGAAAATTATTCATACAGTCATATAGAATAGATATGGTACAGATTCATACAAATTGAACATACCCATACAAGTGGTTGCATTTTGTATTACTTGCACATTTTTGATGAATATTCTATTGGTGGGAATCGACATCGTACCTAGTTTGTGTTGGCATCATACTTGGATGGCATAATAAATTTTTTTCAATATGTTTTTATTAGGTTTAAATTAATATAAAAATCATTTTAAAACTCAGTAATTTAAAATATTTTTTATTGTTTAATACAACTAAGACATTAGGTTGAGCCCTTGGTCCCATTGCTAGTGGTTGGGGCTTATCACCTGGGTAGCATGGTCACTACCATCCATTAGTGGGTCACCACATTAGGTGGCTCCGCCTGAAGACACCCACTTTTTTTCTATGGTGATTTTTTAAAACTATGAGTGCCTAGGTCACATGAGTGACCATGCCTAAGCAACCAAGTGCTTATTGTTTGCCCCTAAGCCTTAATAGGGTAGTTTTTTAAAACACCACAAATATTTTTCCAAGGTGTCAAAATATTGCAAATGAGATATTGATAACAATCTAGTTTTGAGCACTTCATGGTGGTGTAAGACATTTTTTCATATTTTTTCTTTTAAGTGATATTTATTGTTGGTTGAAGTCATATTTTCCTTTTTGGACCTCCGAGCTCATAAATTTTTGCCACGATATTTAATTTTCATGATTCTTGCAATATTGGAAAGGTATTGAGGAGCTCTACATTTATATTCATGCACTTTTTTCCAAATATAGCCCCAAGTATACTTATTCAGATCTGTGCAAATTTTTATTCTAGTTGATTACTTGGACATACTATAACCTAGAGAATTTTTTTCCTCTTAGGAAGACTTCATTTTTATTCTAGATCATATTGGGAAAGGTTACTTTTACTTTGAGGATCTAATTCCAAGATATTGTTAGAATTTTCCATCTTTGATCCATCTTGGAATTGAAAAATTTGGAACACAATTTTGGCATTTAAAATACACTACATATAAAGTGCCACATAATTTTATTGGGGGATCCTTTATTGATTGATTTGGGGAGGGTCTCTTGGTACATTATTTTGATATATTTTCCTTATGCTCTTCTTTTTACATGGATCATCCTAAGCTTCCTTTGCTAACATCATAAAACTATTACATGGAGCATACTAGTTAATGAATGAAGGTCACTCTCTATATGTTTCTAGAAAAGGTACCTAAACCTACAAATGATGAGAAAAAGATAAAATAGATGATTGAACATACCAAATATCTTGGATGTCTTCATACACTAGTTTCTCAAGATTTATTGTTTCAAATTGAACCATGCAATAATTCTCATGAAGCTTGGGGAAAATTGAAAAATTTGTATGGTATCACAGGATATCAAACTGATAATGAATTGATGATCCTTGATCCTAATAAATTTGAAAACATCTAGGAATACATCACTAACGTTAATGATCTAAGAGAGAAATGTAAAGCATGCAGAATTGATAAGAAGGGCATTCAATTGGTCTACAATACTTTGAAGAAACTTGGTCTTGATTATGCTACTTCTTTTTCTAGCTTTCATACTCATAGGTTAATTATGGGGTCTGCATATATTACGCCTTCATTTGCATAATTTTTTGAGATGTTAATACATGAACAACACAAAATTATTTTGATGGGTCTCATCAAGTCATCTAAATCTTGGGTATTGTTGACAAGTTAGGTGAAAGAATCAAAACATACTAATAAGAAGTATAAGAAATCAAAGAAAAATACACATTTAGATCAACCAAAGAATAAATCCTCTTTCACTAATAAATCATCTAAGAATGAGAAGTCTACTTGTTCATATTGCAAGAAGTTGGGGCATGATGAACATTCTTGTTATAGGAAGGATATTGATGAGTTGAAACATCTTCTCAAAAATAATCAAATTGATTTGCCTTCTAGAATGTTTGAGTCACTTTCTTCTTCTTATTAAAAATAGTCTAATAAGGGTAAAGGTCATGCTGGTTTGGTTATTACATCAGAAAATAAGGGATCAACTCTTTGTTCTCTTTTAGGTCTTAGATCACAGAGATTACTTCTAGATTAGGTAGCATCCCATCATATGGAATCTTCATAGTCTATATTCTCTTCTTTTGAGCCTTGTACTATGTCTAGACTATTTTGATGGGAAACAAAACACATACAAGAGTGTACTTGGGAAAGGGTCTATTGATTTTGGGGAAGGAATGTTCAATGATTTTTGTGTGTACCTCATTTGGAAAACAACCTTATTTTCATATATTAGATTACACATGGTGGTGATGGGAGGACTATGGAGTTCACTCCTGATTTAGTTATCATTGGAGGCATGGAGAGTAGAGAGATTATTTCTATTGGGATGGTTGATCATTCATCTCAATTCTACACCTTACAAAATCTCTCTTATAATGACGACATTGTTCCTTCAACTGTTGATCACACTTATAGTGTGAGCCATGATCTATAAGAGACATTTGACTTCTTGAACTTGTGAGTTCTCACATTGGATCCCATTATTGATCCTTTAATTTCATCCCCTCCATATTCTATTGCATTTGATGATGCTAATGTTGGCACAATTTTGGCCTCTTGTGATTCAGTGCAACAAGATCAACATCATCTTCCTAATACATCTACTTGGGATGCATACTTGATAGAGATTTTTGGTTTTTTTTTTCAATCTCATATTTTAGATTTGGGAGACACCATTGATTGCATACATCTTCTCTTTGATGGATATGATCCTTCTTTAGTTGTTGCAGGGGAATACTCTAATCCTCTTGTTCATTCTCTACATGATCACTCTTTATAACTTGAAATGAGTGTGGATTCTTTTGGATAAAATTTGGAGGAGGCTTCTTTGGATTGTGTTCTAAATTATTTTCTACTAGATTCTAGATTGACATATTCCATAGTGTGGCCTAGAATTCTTGTTTGGAGTGTGTCAACTTTTGACATCGACATGGAGACACTTGAGCCTAGTTCAGAGACATCATAATTGATGATAGAAGAGAAGATTAGAGAATTTCATCACCTTTTTGAGTAATTATATATTAATTTATATCTTGATCTTATTTTACTTTAATAGTTATTCAAAATATGAATTAGGTGGTTCCTTTTCTAGTATGATTTAGTGGAACTCTCGATCATTTTAAGGGACCATCATTCATAGAATGAATCTTAGAACAACAAAGATTTTTAAGGTAATTGAAACTAATTTTACTTGAATTGATATTTTAGAGAGCTTATAGTTGATTATAGTGATTAAGATGTTAATTTCAAATTTATTATGATTATAAATAAACATACAATCTTACATTCTTGTTGTTTTTCATACAAGAAATCTTAGTTGGTTAACTCATGATGAGTCCTTCTCAGTCAATGCAAGAGGCCTCATTGGCAGTATATGCTTATTTTGTATTAGATACATTTCTATTCAGTGGTCTAGATTATTTCTTTACACATCTAACCTCTTTTTATTGTATGCATTTCCATTTTTGCCAATAATTAGATATTAATCATATCAATTTTATTTTACTATTATAGTCTTCCAAAAGTGAGTAATATGACACATCTACCATCATGCTTCATTATGAATCTTGATCATCTTAAGAGACCATCATTTATAAAATGAATCTCAAAACATAAATAAAAGAGTTGAGGTAATTGAATTGAATTTTACTTTAATTGATAGTTTAGAGAGATTATAGTTGATTATAGTGATTTAGATGTCAATTTGAAAGTTTTAATTGTAGTAGATAGTTTCTATTTCTTGATTTAATTTATTGACCATTTGACTAATTAATCAAATTTATGATTTTACTTGTTATTGTAGTCAACTTTGCATCATCAACTACTAAGCAATGTGGCACCAAGAGGCTACTTTTTGAGGGTCCACCATAACTTGAGGATTTATCAAAGATAAAGGTTCAAGTGAACCTTTAGGATTTGATGTAGCTATTCAACATGTAGATTGCTTATATATTTTGAGATAACATATGCTACATTTTGTAAAAATTATTTTGATTTGGTATATTTGCCAATTTTTTGTATGTGTACCATTATCCTATATTTTTATATATAAACATTGATATACAATATAACTTATTCCATTTTCACATATATTCCTACTTTGAAACTATCAATTTAGAATTGTTGAGTTGTAAATAATAACATGTTATAGATTGATTCCTTATTATATAATTTTTTTTCTTGGTAGAAAGATCACATGTAGTTTCCTACCTTAGTGTACATAACAATCCTTATTTTCATGATGATAATTGTAGTTAGATATATGATTTTATTAGAATGGCATATAACCATTTTCCCATAAAATGAGTTACTTTAAATTTCTCTATGAATACCCTAATTAGAAATAATTAATAAAAAAAGAATAATGACAATCATATGAAACATATATTTACCATTTAATTTTAATTTTTGCTATTTTATAACATACTTGTTCAATATTTGTTTATGCTAACTTATACCAACATGTTATGGAATTGAGAGATTAATTTTGCATCATAAATGTTGTGGACTTATGCTAAAAGTAAGAATACCCTAATTAGTAGAGTGTAATGTTAGGGGATTGAGATATCAATTTTGCATCATAAATATTGTGGGTAAAAACTAATAATTGCACCAACATGTTAGGTTGGCTAGGTAAACAATAAAGTAGGGTTCATTCTTGCACCCATGCCTCTTAGACATTTTGGGATATTTTTGTTAGAAATAGTCTCTCAAGAGACATAATATAGAAAACATGTCAAAATTTGAGAGGATAGTTAGGGTATCAAGTGACCAATTCCATAAATTAGGTCTTGTTGGAAAAAATATTTTGAATATATAGTTTAATTATATCTCACTTTGATAAATGTGATTATGGAAGTCAACCTAGCATGTGAAAAATAAATTTGACTTGTGAAAGTGAACTAGAAAAAAATAGTGAGTTTTGTAGATGTGCCTTAGCTTGTTGTACATATGTATGAAGAGATATGTTATTTAGAGACATTGTTGAGTAGCTTATTAGGTAATAATTAATTCTCTTTGGGTCAAAATCTTATGTATTCTTAAGATGATGATGCAAGGTAATGCAGTTAGGATACCGTATGATGCCTTCATGTTAATATTCCTTTACAATAACATTGCATGTAGATTTTTGGGCTTAAATGAATTAGGAAATGTCCTTTTATACAACACCCTAATGTGTAATTTGAATAATTTATGATTTAGTTAGCTCATAATTGATCTAAAAGATTATTTAGTCATACCAAAAATGTTGGGATTAGGTGTCACACACTCTGCATTACCTTATGTTTAAATTTATTATTTATTTTGTAATATCTATGTGCCCACATATAAAATTTTATCCCAATTGTCAAAGAATTTTTTATGGTAGATGTAATTTGTAATATGACATGTTATTACCATCACAAAAGAAAGTAGGAAAAACTTAGCTAAACATGATTTTATAAAAAAAGTGTATTGCACCATTTTAAACACAAGTGTGCATGTGGGTTGTTGCCATATACAACACCACATGAATACATGTGTAGAGGTTAAAAATTTAAAATATGCAAAAAAAGAAGAATAAAGAAACACATTTACAAAGAGAACTGTTATAATCATTGACATCTAGAAAAAGATGAAGTGAATAAATTTTGTTAGGGTGGTGTACTGTCGAAAAATGGGTCATTTGACATTTTCACACTCATTTGGGTCCTCCTTGTGGATTTTGGATTAGCATTGCCTTGATTTAGTGTTGTAATGTGGATAACACATTCACATTAGGTCTTGGGCACTTGTGAACTAATGTAATTTAATGGTGGCTTGCAAAAGTGTTGTGAAATTGTGTTGTAACACACTTTCACACTTTTGTAGGGTTCTATCAATTAGCTAAGTATAATAAACATAATTTTAATCATAATTAATCTTAATCTTGCCTTATTTGGAGTGTTGTAAAGTGTCATAACACACTTTCACATTCCTCTAGGCTTTTCATTAATAATTGGGCTTTCTTATGCTTTAATTGGCCCTATTTTGCATCCACAAGCCTCATTTATTACATCTTTTTGAGGATAATTTTGACACCAATTAGTAACCAATCATAATTCAAGTGTTCTTGGCTTGTGTGGCCCAAATTTAGTGTTTGGGACTCATTACCCACCTTGGGAGAATGAGTCCCACCTAGGTCTTTTTGGCCTTGATGTAGGTTTCACACATTTCTAGACAGTTTTCATTTTTGGTCACATACATTATGTGTAAAGGGACTCATTCACCACCTTGGGTGAATGAGTCCCATGTGACTACAATTCAAATTTAATTCAAATTTCTGGCAAGATTTTATTCTCCTAGATTTGATGTCATCTTGTAGTGTTGTAATTTCAGGAATTCTTGCATAATTAAGTACAAATACAAGGTTCTCTCACTCATTTTCTATTGGAAAAACAAGAATAAACAATTGAGAGGGGCGGGTGAATTAGTTGAATCAGAATTAAGACTTATTTAACTTTAAACAAACTTTAATCTTAGATCTGATAATTAATAGTGGAAGCATAAATTAACAACACATGAGAGACACATGAACACCGAGATTTTTATACATGGAAACCCTGTTAGGGGAAAAACCATGGTGGATGTTAGTCCACAAGGTTATACCCTATTAGAAGTATAATGAAAGAAATGAATAGAGAATGCACATGCATTTAGGCACACTTCCTAGAGCTCAGTACTTAGAGGAAGGCTCACTCCCTTACATAAAATAATTAGATTAAATCCATCTGATGAGGTTGAATTGAGAAATTAGCTTCTACAAAAGCCTGATGACAGTTTTGGTTAGGCAAAGAAAAACTTCTACACACTCTGCTCAAACTCCTTCGCACTTTTCTCTGCTCTTGAATTATTTGATCTTTATTCACACGTGTATTTCACATACATACACTAAGCATACACACACATGTCAAAATGAAGAAACAATCATTCTTATATATCTGCTACATGGATTTACATCAACAACTCTGTCGGCCAAGAATAAAGAATAAATTACAACTGTCAGCCTTAATACATGAACAAATCTTAATGCGCATCAACCTAAGTCGTTCACAACATAGTGAGGACCTAAATCAATATCCTTGAACACTCCAAACAATAAGAGATTAATAATTATGGATTTTCAACTTGTTACCACCATCATGTTGGTCAAGAACATGAAAACTCAAGCACACATTAGAAAAATCTCTGATCACAATCACACCAAACAATGCAAATGTACAAAAAGGATCATGCACAATCTAGACTCATCCATGAATGTCATAGGAACATGCGTAATAACTAAAATTGCTAGAATTTCATCCTCTTCTTCCAAGAACACCTGCTACAGTAACATAGTGACTGTAGGAACACAAAACTTCAAAACTTCCTCAATTCTTGATGTGTACCACTGAAACTTTCATAAAACATACTAGATAGGCTTGATAACAAACCCTTTAGTGCACGACACCTGAAACTCAACATAAAAAACTTTTCACCACTTGGATCTTCACAGTATCACAAACTTCTTGTAATCTATTTATTCTAATTTTCTCAATCTCCTCAACATATACAACCTTCAGAATCACCAATGCTAATAGTGTTGACATAAATGAAAAACACATATAAGCAATGCAACCACAACATCCAACAATCTCCCCCTTTGGAATTGATGGAAACACATGATGTGAAAAATAATACCATCAACACAACTGGTTGTTCACATACTTCTCTCCCTTTGATCTGCAGTTCTCCTCTCATAGTTTTTCTCTCCCTTTCTTGAATATTATCCCCCTTACTTCAATATTTTTTCACATTTTTCTTCTCCCCTTTTGACATCAATGGCAAAGGTACACATTCTCTGAACCACATATTTAGCACATATGACTACTCCCCCTAAGTAGCAGCCACCACAACATCAATTCAGAATAGGATATGGCTATGAATTCACAGACTGATGCAAATACCTACATCACTTAGTTTTGATCAGGAGGGGAAATCACCCCTGACTTGCCTTTGAGGTAATCCAAAGTATCCTTAGGCAATGGTTTAGTAAAGATGTCTACAATTTTCTCCTTGGTAGGTACATACTCCAGTCTAACTTCTTTGTCACTTACTTTATCTCTCAAGAAGTGATATTTGATGGATATATGGTTTGTCTTTGAATGCAACACTGGATTCTTAGAAATGTTTATAGTGCTTGAGTTGTCATAAATATGGCAATGGGTTCTTCATACTCAATTCTGACATCTCTCAGCATCTGCTTCATCCATAGTACTAATTGAGTACAATTATTTGAGTAGCAATATATTCTGCCTCAATAGTAGATAATGAAATGGAATTATGCTTTTTGCTTAGCAAAGATACCAAATTCTTCCCTAGGAAGAATGCACCACCACTAGTACTCTTCCTATCATCCACATCTCCTGCCCAATCAACATCAGTAAAAGTTCTCAGGATAAGATCATCATCCTTAGGATACTAAAGACCAAAGTCAATTGTCCCTTTCACGTATCTAAAGATTCTTTTCACAATAGTCACATGAGACTCTTTTGGATCAACTTGTATCTAGCAACCATGCATACAAAATTCATTATATCTAGCCTGGTCTAAGTCAAATAGAGTAATCCACCAATAATTGACTTGTATCTTGTTTGATTTTCTTTAGGAGAATCATCATTCTATGTGATTTTGCATCCGATTACCATAGGTGTACCAACTGGTTTTGAGTCTTCTATGCCAAAAAATTTCATTAACTCTTTTACATATTTGACTGGGATAGAAAGATTCCATCTTCTAACTAAGTGATTTGTAATCCTAAAAAGAATTTTAGTTCTCCAATCATTAACATTTCAAACTCACTTTTCATTTCATCAACAAACTTCATACATAAATCATCATCACCTTTATTGAATCCAAGCTTCAACAAGTATTTATCCAATCTAGCATACCATGATCTAGGAGCTTGCTTAAGTCCATATAGAGCTTTCTTCAATCGGCATACCATATTTTCTTTGTTAATTAGTTGAAATCAATCTGGTTGCTCAACATAGAATTCTTCTTCTAGCTCATCATTTAGAAATGTTGACTTTACATCCATCGAATAGACTTTGTAATTCTTGAAAGAAGCATAAGAAAGAAATAATATTACAGCTACAATTCTAGCAATAGGGGCAATTTTTTCTTCAAAATCAATACCTTCCATATGTGAGTACCCTTTGCAAACGAGTCTTGCTTTGTTTCTGGCCACTTCACCTTGTTCATTCAACTTATTCTGAAACACCCATTTGGTTCCAATCACATTTTTTTTCTGAGGTCTAGGAACAAGATCCCATGTATTATTTTTCTCTATCTGCATTAGTTCTTCTTTCATGGCTTCCATCCAATATTCATCTTTGCATGCTTCATTGATCTTGCTAAGTTCAGTTTTGGAAATTAGACAATACTCTTCTAAAATTTTTCTTCTAGTTTGCACACCTTTTCTCTTATCTCCTATGATCTGACTGTCAGAATGATTTCGCCTTACATACTTGGGATTTTTTGGATTTTCTATGAATTCTAGTTCTTTTGTTCTTTCTTTTGTACTTCTACTAGCATTTGCTTCTTGGATCCCTTGGTTCACTGGAACAATTTGAATTTGATTTTGTCTAAACATTATTTCCATTGTTAGTACTATCATGTTGATCATCAGAATCATATCCACTACACCTGGATGATCTATCAATACCTTCATCAACTTTGACATTTGCTCTTTCAACAATTTTCTTGAACCTTTTATTAAAGCAACGGTAAGCTTTGCTCTTAGTAGAGTGACCTAGAAAGATTCCTTCATCACTTCTAGCATCAAACTTTCCTATATCATCATCTCTCTTGATGTAGCATTTGCTTCCAATTTTTTTGAAATATTTGACAATAGGATTATAACCAAACCATAGCTCAAAAGGGGTCTTACCAGAATTACTATTGACATTTACCCAGTTAATGGTATACACAGTAGTGCTTACAACTTCTCTCCAATAGAAATGAGAAACATTTTCTTCCAACATCATAGTTCTAGTAGTGTCTAGAACAGTTTTGTTCTTTCTTTCAACAACTCCATTCTGTTGAGGGGTCTGGGGAGTAGATAGCTATCTTTGGATTCCATGCTTTTCACAAAAAGAATTGAAATCCCAGGAAGTGAATTCACCACCTCTTTCTAACTTTAATCATTTGATCTTTTGGCCTATCTCATTCTCTTCCATAGCTTTGAAGCTTTTGAACTTTTCTAATGCTTCATATTTTTCTCTTAAGAAATCAACCCATATCATTCTAGAGTAATCATCAATAAGCAACATAAAGTACCTTTCACCTTGAAGACTTATAAATCTAGATGGACCAAATAGATTAGTATGTACCAAATCTAGTACTCCATTAGATTTATACTATTTTCTCTAAAAAGAATTTCTAGTCTGCTTTCCCATCTGACATTCCTTACACATAGTGTTAGTAGGCTTCACTAACTTAGGAAGATCTCTGACTGCTTGAGAAGAGATTATTTTGAGAATGTTATCAAATTTCACATGACACAACCTCCTATGCCATAACCAACTTACATCAACTTGAGCAATTAAACAACTTTCACTAGAAATACTTAAGTGAAAAATATTACCTCTTGTCTTTGTACCTAAAGCAATCATATTTCTATAACTTCCCCTTATCCTGCACTTACCATCCTTGAACTGAAGATTGTAACCCTTGTCTACCATCTATCCAACACTCAACAAGTTATGATTTAAGCCTTCTACATAAATAACATCATCAGTATTATGTTTACCACCAAAAGAAATAGTGCCTCTGCCACGAATCACACTAGAAGTGTTGTCTCCAAATCTTACAACACCATCATGGTTTTCCAAGCTTACAAACTTGCTTTTGTCACCATTAATATGATCTGAGCATCCATTGTCAATTACCCACTCATCCTTTTCTTCAATTTTTGTTGCAAGAGATTTTTCAACATTCACATTACTAGTAGATTCAGTGGACACCTGACCATTTTATTTGATAGAAATGAATACCGATTCATCTTCATTTGCGGTTTCTTTATCAAATTCATCATTAGCAATACCTTCTTCAACATAATAACATCTCTTTTGAAATCTAGTCTTATCAGGTTTATACTTAGAGACTCTTTCAGGACATCTTAATGCAAAATGATCTATTTTACTGCCAAAAAAAAATTTGATAGGTAACTTTCCTTTTTACTTACCATGACCTTTGGCTTCTCTTTTCATAATCAATTCTTCTAGTTCTTCTAATTCCTTTTCTTCATCTTCAATCTGTTTCATCTCATCTTTGTACTTGAATGTCTTTTTGGAACTCTCTACTAGATCATATCTCTGCTTGTTTTTCCTGGATACAATAGCTTTGAATGTAGATTCAATATTAGGAGTAGATTCACCATATTTGCTTAACTCAAAGGCAACAAGTTTTCCAATCAGCATGTCTCTTGTCACATTTGTCACTGTCTTGAGTTCATCAATAGCATGAGATTTTGCTTTGTAGGAAGGAGGCACAGATCTAAGTATTTTAGCCACAATCTCTTCTTCATCCAAGACTCCACTGGCATATCTAATTCTCATCACCAATTCATTTACCTTTTGAGAGAAAGAAAGGATGTTCTCATCTTCACTCATCTTCATGTCCTCCCACTTGCCCTTTAGACTCTATAGCTTAGCAACTTTCACTAGTGGATCTCCTTTATATAATATTTCCAATTTTTTCCAAATCTCATGTGCAGTCTTTAGACCTATCGCATTTTTCATCTCTAAATCTTTCAAAGCACTCAACAATTCTTCAATATCCTTGGTATTTGTCTCAACTTCTTTGATTTCATTAGCAGTAGAGGGACCATTATGGGGGAATAGTATATGTATTCTTTGTAATCTTCTAGAAAGGCTCACCAATGTACTTCAAATGAAATTCCATTCCGACCTTGCACAAAGAGTAGTTTGTTCCATCAAATCTAAGGCTTTCCTTCTTGTAAGATGCCATATTGGATCACCTCAAGCTATTAAGTTTTCCCTTCAGAGGAAACCACTCTGATAAGAATTGTTATCAAAACAAGAATAAACAACTGAGAGGGGGGTGAATCAATTGACTCAAAATTAAGACGTATTTAACTTTAAAAAACCTTTAATCTCAAATCTGATAATTAACAATGGAAGCATAAATTAACACATCAGAGACACATGAACACCAAGATTTTTATACGTGGAAACCCTGTTCGGAGAAAAACCATGGTGGATGTTAGTCCACAAGATTATAGCCTATTAGAAGTATAATGAGAGAAATGAATAGGGAATGCACATGCATTCAAGAACACTGCCTAGAGCTCACTGCTCAGAGGAAGGCTCACTATCTTACATAAAATAATTAGATTAAATCCATCTGATAAGGTTGAACTGAGAAATTAGATTCTACAAAACCCCGATGACAGTTCTGGTTAGGCACATAAAAACTTCTACACACTCTACTTGAACTCCTTCGCACTCTACTCTTCTCTTGAATGATTTGATCTTTATTTGCACATGTATTTCACATACTCTGATCATACACACACACTTCAAAATGAAGAAACAATCATTGGTATATATCCACTACACGAATTTGCATGAACAACTCTGTTGGCCAAGAATAAAGAATAAATTACAACTGTCGGCCTTAATACATGAAGAAATCTTAATGCGCATCAACCTAAGTTGGTCAAAACATAGTGAGGACCTAAATATATATCCTCAAACACTCCAAACAATAAAATATTAATCCTTATGGATCCAAAACATGTTACCACCATCATGTCTGCCAAGAACATGAAAACTCGATCACACCAAACAATGCAGATGTACAACAAGAATCAAGCATGATCTATAATCATCCATGAACATCACAGGAACATGCACAATAATTGAAATTGCCAAAATTTCATCCTCTTCTTCCAAGAACACCTACTACAGTAACAGAGTGACTATAGGAACACAAAACTTCACAACTTCCTCAATTCTTGATGCACACCACTAAAATTTTTGGACAACTTACTAGATAGGCTCAACAACAAACCTTTTAGTGCACGACACCTAAAACTCAACGTACATAACTTTTCACCACTTGGATCTTCACAACATCCTAGACTGCCTATAACATATTTATGCTAATTTTCTCAATCTCCTTGACATATTAAACCTTCAAAATCACCAATGCTAATAGTTTTGACATCAATGAAAACCACATATCAGCAATGCAACCACAACATCCAACATTTTCATCCCAAAAATTTCAAGTATTGATAACCTAGAATTCACAAGAGATCATTAAGAATTCACAAGAGCATTTCAAGGGCAGATTATGAAGCATTCTTCAAGCATCAATCATCATGTCAAAGATTGCATTCTTCATGTTTGTTATTGTGCTAACATTTGTGAGGTAGAGTTCATAATCCAAGCAAGCATTGCATTCAAGATCTATCTCCTTCAAGCAAGAACCAAAGACCACGTCCATTGCATCCATTTTAAGCATAATTGGAGCACTTAATTGCAAGGGTTTTGTGAGTTGCAACATTATATTTTGTTCATTCATCATTCCCCTTTCATATTTGCTTTCATTTTAAGATTTAACTACCAACAAGGGGTTTGACCAAGGAAAACCCCTATTCACTAACCCCACAAAATTTTTCTCTCTTCTTGTGTGTGATTTGTAGGGTTATGTTGCTGATTTATCAAGAAGAAAAGTTGGAGAAAAGTTTTCAAATGGCCAAAGTCACAAAATTTTTCATCAAACCTTGAAGAAGCTTGGAGAAGGTCTACAGGTGGTAATTTGTAGTTTTAGATCTAGAAACCAGTCAAAAAGAGTAGAGCAAATCAAGAGGCATAGAATCTAGTTCATAATTTCTAGAATAGAAAAACTAGACAGATTCACGACTATTGGTGAATGAGTCCCACTGTACATGGCTGATCAATATTTTCACAGATCTAGATACCCTTTTGGTTGAAACCTTCTCCAGTACATTTTCCCATAAACTGGACTGATTCACCCATCTTGGCGAATGAGTCCCAATCAAATTCAACAATATATTTTTCAAAGATCCATACCTATATTCTATCCTATTCAGTGTTCCAGGTGCACACTTCTAGTCGGGTGCTACCACAATAATGGGTTACACTTTTTGGGACATCCTGATTGTTGCTAAAATCACATATTTTTAGAAAATATAATGATTTAAGCCTTAAAATGGTTCTATTTTAAGGGTTTTAATTGAAGAGGGTTTGATCAAACCCAGTTATATCAAACCCCCTTAGATAGAAAGCCG